>JAGDQP010053617.1:0-11633 GCA_022664845.1 Lepisma saccharinum
TTCACTAGTTGGACCAATTTTTTCGGAATTCCAAATCGTATCAGGATACTGTGATGAGCTTCAAAATAATCGGGAAGTCACAGAATTAACGCTCCGATGTTAATTGCATAAGTCAGTGTCTGTTTTGTTGGCTATAGAACCCTTGAAAGGAACAAAAGAACTTCATGGTAAATATATTCAGCAGAGATAAATTCACTGGAATTTAGTATTTCTGTAGGTCCAAATCTTAAGCCGGGCCGGACATTTTGTAGTTTTGTAACATTCTCTGTGCCCCTTCTAAATCGGTCTTGCCAACATACCCACGCAGATGTGAAAAATTCAGAATTTGTATAAAAGAATCTGAAAATTCACTTTTGAAAAAAAAAATAGCATTTCACACTATGGTCTTGCTGAGGACATTTACCGTGTCGTTTCTTAAGTGATTCTTGGAAAGGGGCTGGAGCCCTAAACAGATACTGACTTATGCAAGTAACATAGATAGCATAGGAGCATTTATTCTGTACTATTTGCAATTAATTCTAAAAAAATATTGATTGTTTATAACGCTTCCCTTTGTTACTCCTCTTTTCCATCGTTTAGGAAGTGCGTTGCCAAAATAACGTTACATTTTTAAAACATTCATATTTGTTTTCACATTAATGCCAAATTTCGTATTATTTGTGTAAAAAAGTAGCTTCTGTCAACATGTCTCTGGTAACTGCATTTATCATGGAGTTCTCTTTAAGTGACTTTAGAAGGGGACTTTAGCTCCTATACCAGTCGCTGGTATTACCACCCAAGAAAATGGCGGAACACCCTCCTAGAAAGGTCCTGTAGGTTATGAAAACTTAGTTATTATTCTTCAGAGCATGTAAACTGGATACATGCTGTGACATCGCTTCAGGTGAGAGAATTTTAAGATAACATTTTATAAAACATGTATTACCATATTACATTTGAACATTAATTTGTATATATTCTTACCTACCTCCTTTCATTCAGAATGTTTGTGTATTATTATTAAACATTCCAATTGTCCAACATCCCTGCTCTTGTCTCCCCTCTCTATATCAATTACTTCTTTTTTATATCCCTATCTTAGCCTCCGTCCCCTATCCTGTGTATTGTCAGAATTATAAATATCGTAACTTGGTGAATAAAAGTACAGAAAGAAGAGTTGCAAATATAAATAACGTAGTTCATCTTCAGTATCGGACATCCTCCCATTATCCAGTTTGAATAGAGAATTTCATGTTATCCCTCACAAATATAAGCGCATAAAATACATCCTGAGTATTGGATTACACTGGAAGTGGATAAACGAGTTTAAATATTTGCTCTACAGTCTACGTATCGACACTAAGTAGTCACTCCGTTATTACGTAGAGCTCGATGGTAAGCGCGTAATTTGAGTTCACGTTTTAGCCATTCACAAAGTATTTTTCAAATGGAGATAGTCTTTGGGATTTAGATGTTCCTTTGTCAGATTGTGTGTTGTTATAAACAGAGTAACATGGAGTTTGGTTTCGTCATAAGCGTTTGTCTTTCCCGATCGGGAATACTTAAAAGGGATTCTTTTATCGTCTAATGTCATCTCGATTTAAGTCTTTATCTTGTTGCTTAACGTCAATACTTCTATCATGAACATATTGATTGAAATCATTTCTGTTTATAAAACGGATACATGTTCCGACATTCAGACTTCCAGGGAAACTTCTCCCTCATCCCCCTGTTAATTCGCACAATGCGTTTCCGTATGTTTGCTGTATCTGACTTCTGTGAATTCTAGTATACTTTACAAACTTAGGTAAATCGTAGAATTTGCGTTGAATTTTTCAGTTACCACAGAGTTTGTGTATCCCTTCCAAGATTATTCCTGTGCTCCAGTATCCATTTTGTCACAAAGTGTCACGATGTGTTCACATTTATTATTGTTTTCTTGTATTTTTTGTGTCATGGGTTAGCGGAGGTTAGGTAAGGTGAGGTTCGCATAAACAGATAGAAATGTATTTTCAAAGAAAGAAACGAGAGTGTAAAGATACATAACCGAACCTGACCTTACCTAACCTACCCGAACCCATGGTAACTAATCTACGAAAAATGCAAGAAAGCAATTATTAATAATACATATGAAGACATAAATATATTTTGAAAGAAAAAATCTCGCACACGCCGGGATTTGAATCCGGGTCCTTTCACTCAACAAGCCGACGCCTTACACAATTACCCACGATCGCAGATTGCAAATGGAGATTTCAAAGTTGTATAGATGTGTTACGTAAAAATGCTACGAAATGTCATTTGTGCGTGCAGTGCTGTAGTCCCAGAAGTTTACGAATCTTTAAATATAGATCATGTTTCCATTAAATATAGGGAAGGAATAAGTTAATTTCTACAAAAACAAGAGAGAACACAAAATACTTTCATTATATTCTAGTGAGACAATAACAATGAAATTATATGCATAATTTGTTGCATTGAGGGAATAAGAAACAAGATGTTGCGACTTTTGCACAACTACAAAGCATCTATATCAGTTAAAATTCAGTTACATTTCTTTATGTTGACTCTGAAGGCAAGGGATACAAGTGAGATTAACGAATATAAAACAAAGTATTTCAGCCAAAGACTTTTTTAAGGACACTTCAATTTACGGGTTCTACCACACCACCAGATCTTAACTCAGTTCATGAATATCCTGGCCTTTCTTCTCCTGAACCCTCTGCCATGTATCTCCACAAAAGATGGACATAGAAGGTTTCGCCAGACTAACCATGCGATACTTCCTCGGTTCAGACTACAAACATGTATGATGCCCTTCGTCAAGATCCTAAAAAGCAAGCCGAGAAACAAGAAGATCATTCCCAACGAGCATCTGTTCCTACCTTCACGAAACCACCTGCTATTTTCATCTATGGAATTAAAAATAGATATCAGTTCAGTAAAACACTAACTGCAACTTGTCAGATTCGCCTGGTAGTCAAGCAGACCGCTGAATGTATTATCTTCCAAGCACAATCTAAAGCTGATTTTGACAAACTACAGACATATTGTCTACAACAACAGATCCAATTTGCCTTAGAAGCTCATAAGCAAGATCGCCCACTTAAGGTGGTGCTGCGCAAATCATCAATAGACATTATTCCTGCTGATATTTATGAAAATCTAGCCACTCAGGGACTTCCCGTCTCATAAGTTACTCAACTTCACGGAAGAGACAAGACGACAAAAGGCAAACGTTTAGTATCCATTATTTTTGGTAACGCTCGGAAAGGCTGAAAATGTTAAAGCCATCTTTCAACTGAAACATGTTCTTCACTATATTATGAATGTTAAACCATATAATGGCCCAGATATTCTACAGTGCTACAGATGCCAGCGTTTTGGGTACGCCCAAAATTCATATTTCAATGTACCACGACGTGTCAAATGTGGTGACACCCATTTAACTTGATAATGTGACAAGACATCTAAAGAAACACCTGCTTGCTGCACTAATTGTGGCGGTGTCAACCCCGCAAGCTACCGGGGCTGTAAAGTACTTCAATCTGTAATTTTCCGACGCAAAATTGAACCTTGTGTCAAGACTTCCAGCACTACAGACACCCACTTCTCTACCTAAACCTGATGCCATTGCTGGCGATACCCTGAGGGAACTGTTTTCTTTATTTTAAGATTTTTCTAGAAGTGACTTACCTCCCAAAATTTGTTAAGCTCTCATCCGATTTCGTTCCAGCCAACCTTTCTGACAATATTTCCATTGTCATCGACAACCTGCAACAAATTTTTATTGTTTGCAAATGTTAATCCTGACGTAAAGCAGATTTAATTCCCATTGTTTTTACAAAAGAGGATTGTATTTATACAGATTCCATCAACTGCCTTGGGCTTATTATCTCACGTTATTCAAGTTTCATCATCAATGGAAGTCAACCATCTCTCTTTCTTCTCCTCCTTTTTCCTCTCTCAATCCTATCCTCCTTTCTTCTTTTCAAAATTTCCTATAAATTTTCTTTAATTACCTATGCACAGGGAAGCGACAGTTGCACCCTGGACAATCACATACGCAACTCATTAAGTCAACGCATCACAACCTATGGAAGGCCGAAACTTCGAACCATCAAAATTTTAGTCATGAAAAGGTTAGTGAAAAGATATACTGATCCGCATCCTGTATTTATACCCTTTCATCTTCTCAAAAAATTTTCCTGATCAAATGAACGAATGTTTTATTTCAGTATTGACAGAAATTGTCATGATGTCACACTTGGCTACTTGTGGGGGAAAACACGATTTAATCGAGTGTGTAAAAAGAAACCACCATACCTGAGTTACCTAACCTCCACGTGCGCTTGGTCACTAATTTTATTACATTTCCTAATAAAAAAGAAAAGTTATTTTTCGTAAAGAAAAAGTATAAATAAAACGAAACCATGATTCGATCCCGAATCCTTCGCATTAGCTTTCCGACACTCTACCAATACGCCAAATGATCAACTGGATAAAACAAGCTGCTTGGCATATGCAAGTAGCTAAGTGTGAACTCAGGGCAATTTCGGTCAATACTGAAATAATACATTCGTTCAAGATGTGGAAGCAAAAGTATTTGACCGTAGTAATCTCGCCGGCGTAACTCACTGACCGTATCCAGTTTAATGGCAGATTTAACAGCTGCTTTGTTATGGCCTGCGTAGCTAAGAGATCAGCGTGTGAGACTCAGATTCACAAGGTTCCGGGTTCGATTCCCAGTCTGGATTTCAAAATATTTTCTCCAAAGAGTTCAGCGCTGTAAATTACGTTCGAGATTGCTTCTGAAAGAGACTTATCTCATAAAGGAAGAAACACACAAGACTGAGAGAGGGGGAAGGGGAGAAAGACCCACACTGTGTTATCCTTAAGCGTTAAAATTTCATTTATTTCCATGTCTTTCGCTATTTTCCTCTTTCCTTCTTTTCTCCTCTTAATTCGCTATTTCCCGTCCTCTTCCATCTCTCTCTCTCTCTCTCTGTGAATGTGTGTGTCAGAACAAAAAAGAATGCGATTTCTGTCTATTTATCTCGTGGTTCTCTACATGGTGCAGTGGACTCAATCTTTCTTGCTCCAACTGGAGGAATATCTTGGCATGCCATCTGGAGCATATTTGTACTGTCATGTTGGTTGTCTAACTATGAGGCGTACAGTGCAACAATTCTCCTGGAGGTAAATGCTACTATTTTTTTATAATTCCAACCTCCACTTACGTTTGTAAGGAACTGTACAAGAGGTGCTGGTGAGAGTAGGCGTTTTTGAGGTGCTTGGAGAATGGAATCTTTGCAATAGAAGTCGAAGAAATATACACAGAAGATTTTGGATAATTGTAAATCGCATTATAAGATAGCAATGGGATACTTCAACGAAGAAATAAGAAGCTAGGCGAAGCAGTTACACGAAAGTCGAATAGCTTGGATTTGGAAAAAGAAACAACAAAGACGGAAGAGAATTAAAAGAGACTAATGAAGTTTTTAGAAACCAATAAACGATTCATTTCGAGTACAAGTTTTAAGAAGAAAACTCAAGTGAATTGAACAAGGGAAGGCCCGATGGAGCCTAAAACAAAATAGATTATATTCTATCAAATTACAGGGAAATTGTTCAAGATATCTATGTTCATAACAGTTTCGAAATCTCGAGTGATCGTAGGATAGTGAGATGAGAGTTCGCAATAAACACAAGATTAGAGAAGAAGATTATCAGGGAAAAGCCATCATTTTAGATTTAAAAAGAAAACAAAGAAATAGCAGACAGAAATCCGAGATAGAACTAACCAAAATAAATCAGCACCTGGGAGGGGATTGCAGATTAGGAAGATATCAATTGCAAATAGAACGTACTTACAGGGATAATAGAGGAGACAGCTAAAGAAATAGCAGGCATGAGAACGGACAGTAAAATCTAGGACAAAACAAAACTTTTAATGAAGAAAAACTAGAAATAGAAAAAGGGGGAAGATACTGTAACGAGAAGTGAATGCATATAAATAAATACAATCTCAAGGAAAAATGTACGAAACTATAAATAAAATGCAATATTGTTGGTATTTAAACCATTGAAAACGGATTTAGAAAAAAAGATCAAATAACACTTCTTGAGCTAGGGGAAAACAAATACTTTCTGTTGAGGGAACTCATGATACAGTAGACAGAAATTATAAAAATATTTTAAAAAATTGAAAGAGAATTTAACTACACCGATGAATAATCAGGAATCGAAAAGAGAGCCGAAAATGATGCGGAGAGTCCAGACCTAATGAAATAATATATTACTGTACAAATATTTACAACTAGATTGAAAGTAACTGAAGAGTGCGGAAACAGCAGAAGGGTTTGTGTTATGTGAACATTCCAGCATTGGTATTATAATAATTTCCAGGAATTAGACCAGCAGTTCCCACTGTTAAAAATTTTGGAAATGTTCCTTGTTATATCCGCTAATGTTTCTGATAGATGTCAGTGCTTAAGGCTATCGCCAAGAATCCTGAAAAGCACCGAATAATTTATTTTACGTTTTGAAATGTCTCAGAGTTCAGTTCCAGTGTGATTTGCTTACATGCGCAAAAAGAGAAAACGTTTTCTTAAATATACGTACAATGCTCATCAAGTGTTAGTTGCCTCATTTTTGATGGCTTATTTTCGCACATATGGGAAATATTCTAAGTGAATAGGTATTGAGATTCCTGTTGACAAAGAGCTAAGATTAAACATTTCTGCTCGAACATATGGTAGTTCTTGGTTGTTCTTTTCGATGGAAGTGTAATCTCTTCGGATGAATTTCCAACCGTAGTCTATGGCAAATTTTCATTGTTTTGAAATGAAATTTTCATCCTTTAAAAATAAAAATAAACTATACAATAAAATGTTGAAAATGCAAAACAGAAACAAAAGGGAGCATTTATTCACCAGTAGTAAGAGGAATGATTAATGTTCTTATTAAAGAAGAGATAAGTTAAACTCGATGTTCATTAAGCCCAGGCCAATGATCCAATGTTCTGGAACCTACGATAGCTGGGCAACTGCATGATAACGCCTTCGAAAGGACCATCAGGTACTTAAGAAGAACGTTCAAAGATGTTTATTGTAATATCTTCCTCCTTACGTCTTGTGGTATATTGTTGAGAACATTTAAAGCGGTTAGAGGATAAAGGTGTCATGTTACATTTTTCCTTCTATCTTCTTCCACAAACAAACTCGTTTGTCTGTGTAACATATCTCCTTCATCGTTTCTGAATCTCTTTATTCAGACGAGGAATAACTTAAATGGGGTGTTGTGGAGCAAGATTAACACTCATCCACCACCAGAACTCATTCTTTCGAAAAATGGAACATGACACCTTTATCCTCTAATCGCTTTATTTATCAGGTCTTCTGTTGTCATTTAAAAACGAATAACTTCACACTTCGAGATAAAAAAGAGGCTGATAACAAACATAACTAGTATCCATGCTGCATTGTGAATCAATCTGTAATGATCATAAATCTTTCTTTCAATTTTGAAGAATAAATGACATCAGTTAAGCATCATATTTGATTCTAAAATCATCAAATTTGAATCATTTTGTATCCAAAGTGATAGTATTTCGTTACAAAACACTTGTCCATGGAAATTCAATATTTTTTTTCTATCAAAATACTTTGTTGTCGAAGAAAGAGCTAAAATGTCAGTGTTTAATGTATACTTCCACTCGTTTGAAGAATATTTCAGAGGTAACGTAACACAAATGCAGGTGTACAAACTAAAAAGTATACAGATGGAGGATGACATGAAAATACTTTAATAGAATGAATAAAGTCAATTAGCAAAACAGATTATGGTTGCTTTCCTTTCTGCAAACTAGCTGCTACAAATATGTAATCTTCGAGGACCAATTTAAAATGAAACAGAAATAAACTGAGGTTGATTCACATACACCACATTTATTTATTGACTTGAATTAAAACCCGGAAAATAAGGTGGGAATATTTTTCTATGCGAGTAATTGTTAGGAATGAAACTATTTTTAACTACTTACTGGCATATAAGACAATCGAATCTGCTTAATCGTAGTTCATGACGCACATAACTTTTTTCTTATCGTGGGAATTTTGATATGAAAAGTTTCAAATAAAATTCCTGGAGGAGGGGCAACTGCCCCTCCCAGCCCCATAAATAACGGGCCTGGTGGTTCCTTCATTTATGACATCAGTATCATCTTGTAATATATGTATATACGAAGGTTGTGGAGTAACGTATTAATATTTCGACAATCGAAGAATATATAAAAATGTGTTATACACAAATGAAAAGTAACCATAATGGATATTTTGTTGGTAGGAATCGTGAAAGAAAATCCAAGGAAGCCTGTAACATACACATGTAATAATGCACATGTTAAAAAAAAACTCGTCTCATTATGATAAACCTTCAAAATAATCTCCCGCACTGTCCACAGCCCGCTGTCATCAATGTTACAAATACTTGTCTGGTTATGACAAACCTTCATAATAATTTCCCGCATTGTCCAGAGGACACTGCCAGTGATGTAAAAGACGTCGAATGTCAACGGCAGCATCATCCTCTGCACCATGCTTGAAGCGGGTGATATGTTGGCGCCCAGCATAATCAATGTCCAGGCGGTTCGCAAATCGTCTACCACGCAATTATATCTTCACCTTGGAGATGGGGTCAAAATCAAAGAATGACAAATCCGGTGAATACGCTGGGTGCTCTGACTCTTCTCATCTCCATCGGCGCAGTTGGTCCAGTACTCAAGCTGCGTTATGTGGCTTTGCATTATCGTGCAGTATGATTGAATTATGCAGTAGACTGGACGGTTCTCTCTAATGGCATGTAGTAGGTGTCGCTGCAGAGTCTTTGTAATACGCTGATGTGACTGTGACTCCATGAGGAACGAAGTGACAAACCAGTATTCACCTTGTGACATATGCTACAATCACATCAATCGTGTTGGCGAGGGATTCTCCCGAAACTTCTGTCAATGTGGTTACCTTGGATGTCTCCACTTTGAGGACTGTGATTTGAACTCAGATCCATACGGTCTGGCCCAGGATCCATCAATAACGATAATCCTGGAAAAACATGCTTGCCGTCAATCTCATAGTGCTGTATGTGATCGGAACAAACTGCTTATCGTGTCTAAGTTTGAATCTCCGTGAGGGCATGTGGAACCTATTTCGAGGGAACTTTACGTAGATTCAGATCATACGTCAAAATTTTATGAATTGTATGCTTCTCAATTCCAGTCTCCGTCTCTAATTCACGCAGCGTCCATCGTTTCTCGTTCTCCGACAGATATTCTAACACGGCACGTGGCACATCGGTCCGCCTTGGTGTATAGAGAGTTTGACTTTAGATCATGTTTTATTGATGACTAAGTATGAATTTTACCTAGGGCAACCCGCAGAACTTCTGTGATTAAAGTGTTTCAAATATATAGTTCCTATTATCCGTTGTTTATTTATTGACTGATAATACCTTACAATCTGTATTGATTTCTTTCTTCGGTGAAGGTTAATTTTTTTACCAAAATATATTTATAATTTATCGTTGTATATATCGTTTAACTCCTGCGTAGCCTAGTCAGTAGCTCGCTCGACTTCAGTGCGAGCGGTCCCGGGTTCGATTCCCGATGAGGGCTGAACATTTTGGTGTTGACCCAGCATCGTGAGGATAATTGAGAAGCTGCAGTGAGAGTTTCGGCTTCCCTCTCCCAACCCGTCTCGTCAGCGTGGGACCAGTAGACTAACTCCTCCCTTCGGGGAGAGGCCTCATCAACTAGTGGGTTCAATATGGCTGTGATTCATTATATCGTATATTCGTTGTATATATTCGTAATTTATTTTTGTCCTGGAAGAGCGAAAATAAAATGTCCTTATTGGGAGATATACATCGTACGATCAATAATTTAATTTTCCAACAGACCTCGCGGGCCGCAAGAACAGGTTTGGCGGTTTGCGTGCGGCCCGCGGGGCACCAGTCGGAACCCCTGAATTAGAATCAACCTATATGTAGTTGCTTGTTTACATTATGCATTTATACAACACTTTTGAAATATAACATAAAATATATTTTACTCTCTGTATCTGTATATATTTTCACAGTATGGCGTGGGCCTTCGAGCCCGGACCATGAGGGAGCAATGTCCAATGTGTTTATACTGATGCACAATGTACTAGTGGGCAGCGGTGGATGAATTGGTGGAGAGCTCACTTCTGGCGCTAGGGGACGTCGGATCGATAACTGCTCATGCCATGTAGGCTTTATGGTGGACAAACACCGTGTGCGTAGGTTTTCTCAGGATTCTCCCGTTTCCTTCCACGTTCTTAATTCTACCAGTTAATCTCATCATCATCTATCCAGCCAGAGTCAAAGTTGCCTCAAGCCCTTAAAAATTAAATTGAAATTCAAAAACAATCTACTAGTAAGGATCATGCTTTGGACATGTAAGGGTTAAAACATTAAAAAATTGAAACTTCTTTTAGTGTAGTAACAACTACATATGTACAATATAAAAAGGATTAGGTTGTTAAAAAATGTATGTTATTTGTGATTTTAAAATACACATTATACATCCGTAGGGATACTCACTAAGGGCACTATTGAAACTTAACAACTGATTAAAAACTAACCCTTTCAGAAATATTGATAATCTAACTTTTATTGTTCCATTATTGACATGTTTTTGGCAGGGAGGGTGTAAGCATTAATGTACAAATTAGTTATAAAGTATTAACTCAATGATTCACCGCTTCCTTAGTTTTAGCAAGTATACTGAGCGACTTTAACACATCTAGATTTTTTACCATTCCTGACTGGGTTTTCACTGACAGTTCTCTAAATGTAGGACCATAAATCTTGGATCTCAGAAGCGTGTAATTTATGAAGATTCTCAGGAGTACCTTCATTGATTTAGTGACTGGAACGACCTGGGGAATATTGTCTGTCCCTGATTGATTTCTAAACGGATCAAATGTGCCTAAGGTTCAATCGATAAGTTGATTCTGACAAAGTTCAGGCATTGAAACGAATGATTGATTTAGTTGTCATTTACTGACCTGTTAAGCCAGAACTAATTTTGCATACTTTTTTGTTAAGCAAAATCTTGTGAATTATAAGTTACATAAAACCAGAGTAAAAGTCAAAGAATATATTTTAAAAAGGTTGTCCGGGAAACTTTCAAGATTCAACATTTGGAGCGAAATTAGTAAGGAATAACTTCGGTCCCTTTCGATTACAGTCCCTGATCAATATCTAAAATCTAACCTCCCCGCCCAAGCCAAGTTTCAAACTCATAAACTTTGAGACGCTGGGCAATACTATTAAATTTCAAGAACACATGACATGCATGCACAATTATGTTTCCTCTAAAATTGTTGAACTTACACGAGTTATATTTCACAACCTCGTTCATAAGTTTTAACAGCAGGTTATGAATAACACAGGTTTTAGTACATTTTTAACCTAAGGACGTACGTTAATAAATATTGTTGTCGTGCAAATTCTTAAGATAATTTTAAGCTACATACATTACAAATTTAGTTCTACTGATTTTACACTCAAAATGGCCTTTATGTATTTTAATGTTCTTCTTCAAGTGCTGGATCACATAAATTGAGCTCTAG
>JAGDQP010053618.1:0-13521 GCA_022664845.1 Lepisma saccharinum
ATTCCAGTCTAAATCAATACGGAACTAATTTTATTTTTTGTCTCAGTTTTTACACATGTTATCGCTGTAGAGCCCGTTTCTAGGCTTCAGCAGCATGGTGAAACCTGATACAACCGCTGTTTTTTCCGTCGGACTGTTGATAACTCAGGAACTACTAACACTAAGACGATTGTTGAGATGTCGTTGGAGAGATCTAGGCGAGCCGAGCTCAATCCTGTATCATTCACCTAGATCTCAGAAACTGATCAGTAATTTCGAGGATTGGAGCTATGAAGCGATATCTGTTGTTTCTGGAGATATCAAAGCCGTATTATTAATCTTGATTACAGTGACGAGTCCGGAGAAATAGGGAGAGCAATTTTCAACAAAGCAACTACTAGGGGTACGAAGGTATTTGAGGTGTCGTTGAAAAGTCTTGTTGAGACAACTGGGAACACTATAGATCACCAGATCATAGTACGTGTCCGCAGATAGGTGCATAGGTCGGTTTTCAACTCATCATTATTACCGTAGTTTGTGGTGGAATATTACAAATAATGAGGGTTCCAAAATTTAGTGTGCCCAGGGCACCTTGAACACTAAATGCAGACTTGGTGTAAATAAGAATAGAACCTGATGCAAAATTACTATTTAAAATAACTGAAAGGGTTTCTTTCTTCTAAATTTGTTTTTTGTTCGATAAAACATTGTTCCTTTAAGCCATGCGACTAAATTAATAGCTCAGAATACTGATTTTAGCCACACTTCCACTAAACACGAATTCATTTACAGGAACGGAGCATACCAAATATGGGAATTAGAGGCGGATAATGAATTTAAACTTAAGAGTCATAAAAGTATATGGCATATGCATTACAACGACAACATCAATGCAATTATCAAGAGTTAAGCTCAGTAAATATGGCAAACTTTCTCCTCGTATGTCGTCACTAATTACCTCTTAGTTAAAAAGTGCTTTTTCAAGGCAAACTATATTATCAGAGTACTGTGACGTATTGATCAGTAAGAGTAAAAACAAGTATTACGTAACAATGAATAAGAGATGCCACTTCACACGTTTCAAACCTCTTTGTATCGTATTTTCTACTTGTTATAAATATTAATTGTAGACGTCTTTTAGAAACACTAGTTATTAAGGATAGGTTACCTTATGCGTTCCCGCACTCGTTTCCATTGTTATTATACACTTTCTTTATACTGACGTCACTAATTGTTGGCTTTAACTTTTATCTGGTGATAATATTGATTACTAATCAGGAACACGGACTGGGTGACATTGATGGCCATTTGCTGTTCATTGCATTACCTGAGGAATTTTTAGCAGCACACTAAGGAGTGTAATAAATCCGTGTCCTAATATTACACAATATTTTATAACACTACATTTGTACGCCTGACGTCAAAGGGGTCTAAGTGCATTTTCAAATTAAAAAGAGTTGGATGTAATCTTTTATATACCATATAACTCTAAATATATGTGGCACAAAATTGTCATATTTTGTATAAATAAAATGTGTCTCAATGTGTCCATGTGCAAAATATGACATTTTTGTGTCACATATATTTCGAAGATTGTCAACGTTAAATCACATCAGGAACAACAATTTCAAAGAGTGTTGGTAAATACATAAACACCATCAAAAGACTCTACTTGATTCAAAAGTTTTCCTTAATTGAACGCATTAAAATATTTCAGTTTATTAGAAAGGTTTAGGGAATGTTGAACTATGAATTTAAAGTTCGTGGGTGTATCGGTGGTTACAAAATATACATTAGAAAATAAATTTCGGTTTTCTTTACCAATCGAAATGTTCGAAGCTGTACACCTTTGAAGTAGGAGTCTGTGCTCGGAAATGTGGGCGGTGTCACCTCAATTGAGGGTCTGATAGCATCCCTAAAGACGAGTGTTTGAATAGAGAAGAAACATAGTGATGGTCGTTCGACTAGCTTTCTTCTCGTCTTTCAACGACCACGTTTCAAATGATTCCCATTTTTCTACAAAAATTCTCGTAATGATAATTATTCAATGTACTGATGTAGTAAAAACCTTCCGTTATTGTAAAACATAAATTGATAAACTACATGGAATTAGCAGCGTTCGCAATGAAGAATACCGGGAAAAATATCTTTGGGAATCAATGCTCTGTAGCAACACCTTCTTCAGCTTCAGCTAGTGTGTTGTAAATTGCTCCTTCTTAATCTGCCACAGATATGAACATCATTGTATCCAGTGCTAAAGCATATTTGTTTAAATTTTTAAAACAATGGTAATCAGTAAACAGGTTTTGTGTATGCAAATAGCTGTAAGAGCATGGACATATTTCGTCCACGTATGCCCTATCAAAAATTACTAAACAGAGTTACAATATCATAAAACTTACAAAGATACTACACACGATACACCTGGTTAGTGAATTACAATTTTCTTGCTTGTGAATATAGCTATGTGTTTTTCAAACATAGGTAAGAGTAAAACGTGGAACGTAAAGTAAAGTAACCAATCACGAATTTTCAACAAACCTATTCAAATACTATATTATTTGTACAATGACTTAAGGAATAAAGAAAATATGTGAAGTATCTGTTTGAATATAATACTAAATGCATACACTTGCCATCTGTTGAGCTGAATTTTATTTAGTTTAAGTTAAGCTTTTACTTTTATTTTTCCATTAGCGTGAGAAATGCATGTATATGCTGGATTGGTTGGTTGGTTACGTTTGACGACGTTTTATTATATCTTCAGGTATTATCTGAAATTGACACAGACTGTAGGCCTGCATTTGAGGAATTCCCAATCAAAACTTACTAAGTTCATAATTAATATCGTAACGTTCGAAGGGGAGAGTATAAGCTGCATTCACTAAACTGTAAGGAGTAGATTTTCGAAGTGAAATAAACATTTGAAAATTTGCAGTTCTTTACACCTACTTGAGTTGTATTATTTTTTTTCCTTTTTAAAGGTGTTCATAAGGGAAAGCTGTTACGTTTCACATATCTTTAATCTGTCACATATTTCTGCACTGGCGGAGAACTGCAAAATAATACACTACGCGCTTCTCTCCTTGAACGTAACGATATGCCTTGCTGCTTTGTTTTAAAGAATTTTATAAAACGGTAAATGCTAGACAACAGTGTAAATTTAATTTCACTGCAATGAGTTAAAACAACAATAATTGAAAATGAAGATAGAAATAGGTCTTGACGATAAATACTATGTTGAGCCTACTTGAGGTATCATGGTTACAGGGAAATGATGGTGAAAGATATATTTATGAATTATAAATTGGTGACTTATATGATTCAACCAATTGGATTTTGCTCCCGTGCGCCGCATTAAATTAAAATCAGAGCATAGTTTAGGTGCATATTAATAGTGTTATCTACCTACATGCTGCATGTTCAATTAGGACAAAAAATCACACATTAAAAGATAAGGGATTAATAAATTTGGTTGTTCGGTATCAATATCTGGCTTTCTAGGCATTATTCTTGAATCAAAATATAAAAGCCACCTTGAGTTAAAGACGGTTTTAAATAAATTCAGTTCATTGTTTTTGTTTGGCATTTGCAATATTATTTTCTGTAACTATGACAAAAACAATAATATATTAATATTCATCTGTAGATGCTATTGAAAAGCATTCTTGTGGCGTTTTATAGACAAGACTCCTTATTAATGGGTTTTATTTTTAGGCTGCGTATATTTCGGCCTTATTATCATATGAATATACTGCAGTGGTCAGGTTCTGTTTTGAGCCTCGGCTGGAGAAGGGGTTTTTGTGGGCTTTACAAATTTAACAGTTTACAAATCGAGATAAATTGGAGACAGTAGTTACTTAAAAAATCACCTCGACATAGAAAGCATACTAAATATTAGATTTAAATCTACTAAAAGTTACTAATTGCAATTCGATCAATAGGCAAAATTGTGAACTAAATGAATTCCGTGCTACAAGAGAAGAAAGTTGTTTAGAAATTAAGTTTCATTCGTTTAAACATTGGATTACACTTATGAAATGATACATTTTTGCCATACGAAGTATTATAAAGCACTTCTCAACTTATGTAGGAGGTAAACCTTAAAGACATAGCCTTGTACTGGTGTTACATATATACATCTACTTCAATTCAATATATACACCCTTCTTAATAGGTAATAAAAATGTGGGAAGGAAGTCACATCTGGACTACAGAGTGAATGGTGAACCTGCATAATATCGCATTTCGAGTATCAATCGCTAGTGTAGTGAATAGGAGTTTTGATATGCAGATATCAGATTCCAAGTGTCAGTTTCTAGTTTATAGCAGTTCTTAAATATTTCGCCACATACGCATATCATCTCAGTGTCTCTGTTTATTCGTGCTGTATAACCATAATTATTATAAAATATTAAGAGACAAATATGTCGGTAATGATCATTATGGCTAAGAGTTAGGTGTGAATTTTCTGTAGAGCAAGGAAGTGAGTGATTCCATTTCACTTACACTGGTTTGCTTTCAGGATGTCTACGTTTCATCAACAATAATTATGTTGTCAATTTATTATCTACGTCTGCAACTTGATGCAATAAATATTGGTTACAAAGTCACAACTCTATAACTTTCAAAAAATGGGGTCATGTTTCGAGGATACTAAAGGTTTGTTCGAGTAGACTGCTTGGTGTTGCACTATCTGAGCTGGAAGTGTAATTCTGTACAGAACTGTGTTAATGAATGTGGCGTCACAGTGTATATTCATGCATCCACGTGCAGTTCTCACCCGAATGGGAAAGTGCTGATTTCCTTCTGCTAGCAACGAACAACATCTGCTATCCTCTCTCTCACACTTGCACTGGAACTCAGCATCCAATTACGCTCGCTTCAGAAAGTGTTTGAATTGGGCTACGCTAGTTTTATTCGTGCCGGCCATCCGAACACTTGAGGTGTAATCTGCACCGCCCTTTCGAATGCAAATGTCTATACTATTGCACAGTACCTTAAGCAGTGCAGTCCATCTGAACAAACCGAAGTCGCACTTATTTTTTCTCATGCTCGGAATATTCATAAATCTATTGGTTCTCTGGAGACTAAATGCGAAGAGCGGAAATGTTAAATCTTCTCTTGCATGAAAAAGTATTTTCATAAAAAAAATATAAATAGAATTTTAATTTAAAAGAATTTCTTTTAACAAAACACACAAACTTTGGTTAGAAAATATGATATTCTAATATGGATTCTGATGCTGTATGGGTGTCATTAATTCTCTAAAATCAAATGAAAAATTATTCACTGTTTCAGGGTGGTTCGCAATGCATAATAGGTATGAGTCAATCTTGTTATTCACCATTTCTTACCGCGAAGTTTATACGGATACCCAAGAAGAAAATTTAGACTGTTCACCCCATTTGATACTTCTATGTAAACCTCTGCTTACAAATATTATTATGCGAGTATAAAATAAAGTATGGTAAAACATTCGAAACGTCATATATATTTTAGATTATAACAAGTAATAGAGAAATTCAAGGGATCGACGGACGTAATTTCAACAATAAATCAACAAATGTGGACTACGAGTAAAATTTCGGATAATAGATGTCATCAAATTCAAATGTACTTCTCACGTAGAATACACTTTTATAATTAACTTTCTTCAATTCTTATAAACAAACTTTGTCGCAAATATTATTTTACAGTACAGTAACAGGCGACTCTCCATTTGTTAAAATTTCCCAAGGACACGTGTAGCCTAAACTTAGTAACCTTTATAAAATTAATTTCCTCTAAGTATATACTCAATCAACACAATGAAGAACTCTTTACAAATATTAAAGTTTCTTTCGCAATATTGAAAAATATCCTTGTACTGGAAAATACTGGTAAATCACTTGGAATCTGCCAGTCAATAACAAAGCTACAAGTCATAATACAGGATAGTCCCTATTCAGAGAACGAAAAATCGCTGAAAATATGCAATTCGTCAATGAACATATACATGTTGTCATGTTGTGGTCCATATAATCAAGCAAAAACGATGCTATTTCATTAGGACCATTCTTAGCTTCTCTGTCACAGTACGTATAAAACACTGCTTTGTGCGTGATGAGGTAATTAATACAAAAACATAATGCCATATATATTGTTTAAATAAACTCCCTTCTGAACTGACGTACATGCCAGTTACACGTTCTCCATGTAATCGTAAACGATTCCCACGGCATCAGTTCTCGAAGAACACACTACAGAAATTTCCTTTACCTCGTCGTAGATTTTGCGTGATTTTCCTGTTGTCTATAATTCTTTGATCGGCTTTAATGCAGTTAACATTGTCAAGATGGCCACCGGCAACGTGGTATGGTCCGCAACATTTTCCCCTTCGCCTATAATATTTTCAGAGATATTTTATTCCTGTATGTCTCTTTTTTTATTTTATTCGACTGTCTTGTACAGTACGGCTCCACCCTCTACGGTATTTCACATGTTTATTACAAGGCTCACACAAAGTTGTAGCAGCTAATATTATAGATGCTAACGTAAGCATGCTATGGCCTAGCATTTGGTATATTTACTATCTCGATATCGACTGAACAGTTCATCAACCTCGCTTGTACGTAAGTCTGAAAATCACAATGACTTTCAATGGACATTTCGCATATTGTTTTCACATTGAGTCCGATTCCTAAATGTTTTATATTTTGTTGAGGTCAGGAAAGTGAGTTGTTTTAGTAGGAAAGAAATATATATATTCGTAGATACCAAACAACACCTTACTTCGTTTGCGTTTCTGTTTTCCATGACGTCCTCTGCGACCTACCCTGATTTACCGCCTATAGATAATCGAAGCTGAAGTGCTTTCTTTGAAAGACCATGCAGACTTATAACAACATTTTTATATTGCCATCTTTCGTAACGAAGTAGTTCTTGGATCTTGCATTAAAAGATTATGAACTCGAAGTTGTGTGCCATGCACATTTTGCATTTAAACATTTAGGTATGGGTTAAGATAAAACTGAGATGGAATGCTGACTACAAAATATTCAATATGTGGGGGCACGGACATATTTCGTCCCTTCGTGCACCTTCAAAAATTACCAGTTAATAATTAAGATACACAGTTGTAGAATCTTCTAGATTATAGGTATATAAACTTATTGCCTTTTAAATATATTACAAGATATGAAGAATTATTAATTGTAGAATAAATAGCAGCAAACAAAACGAAACGTTGTTCCTGCAGATGAACAAACAAATTTAGTGGTAACAAATTCAGAGGCCTGAAAAGCCAAGAAATTAGCATCAGAAAAAAAAAATAAAGCTAGTTTAAAACTCGTAAATACTACCATCTGTTAAGCTGTATTGTAACTATTTTTTACTTCTAACATTTATCTAGAACTTAAGTTACGTTAAGTTCTATCGTGATTGTACCAAATATCAGGTCGTTAAAAAGAATACTACGTTAATTCTTCAGAACTCGTTCGAAGTATCGTGTGTTGACTGGACCATAACACAATGTAGGAAGACAACGTTTTCACTAGATCTTTGGATTTTCTCTTGCGATATATCTTTGATACCCTTAACACGTTATTTAGTTAGAGCAGGGGTATATCCACGGGGTGCACAGGAGCCGTGCCCCCAAATAGTGCGCGTGCCGCCAAATGAAAATTCGGATAAAACAGTAGATCTATTAAGTTTCAGGCACCTCGTACACGACACCTGTGAGCCAGCCCATGGGAAATCGTAAACTCCTCAACTTATTAAATTTTTAATATTTATATTCCTTTTATAAGAATAGTTCAAAACAAATATTATGCTACTTTTATAACAATCTAATAATTGATGCAGGGAAAGGAAAAGTGGTGTAAGTCATTTTTATATTGGTTTAAGGTCACATATGTATTCTCTATATTCAAATCTATTTTATGAAAAAGTGGTGCAAGTCGTAACTCTTGTTAACGGTGAAAATAGGAGCACTCGTTTGGATTTCAATGCCGCTTTCATTGTAGCTTTTTTACTAAAATCTTTTGTTTCTCAAATTGATTTCAAATTGCTTTACACCATTTTTTCTTTCATCGTCTCAATTAATGCCACCCATTTTTGTATTGTGACGCACGGCAAAATTTGTATTAGCAGACATTTACGGTAAATATAGTATATACGGAATCTCAAACAAGAAACTTTCTATCCTTTAAAATCCACATGATAAGTTTAGTCACCTGGATGGAAAACCTAGAACTTAATCACACTTATCAAAATTTCACCCAAATATAATTGCTGAAATAGAAACAATTCCGTCTTTCAATGCGATTTTTCGACCGGAGGAGATTTAATCTCAAAATCAATTTCTGCACACAATTATCATATCAAGGTACGTTTATATGCTTCCTTAGTTTTTTACGAAGTTTTTAAACTAGAAAATTTACTTTCACATTTTTACATCAAAGTTCCTATGTGCTCTTTTCTCCGGGAATCGCTATAGAAAGTCCACCATGTTCGTATATATGTATATGTTCTGCAAATTTCAAGTCAATATCTTTATTCGTTAGCTTGGTAAAACGAAAATGGCAAAAAATTTCCGCAAGTGAAAACTGTCGTCTTGCTTTCGGGCCCTGCTGGCGGACAAGACTTCAACTCGATATTAATAAAGTTTTGTTCATGGTTCAGCAATGTGTTCTATGTAGAACTTATTCATATGCTTCTGTCAGAGGCCAATCATTTACACAGTGATCTAGTCAGATCACACATAAAAATAAGTGAATTAGCCCGTCACTGGAAAAATATATTCTTTTCGATACAAAGTGAATGGTAGAAATTAGTACCATATCTAGAACGGTGTTTAAAATGTTTTTGGCGGCCACTTTGAATCCAAGAGGCGACATTTTCAAAACGTTGCAATATTTTTTACTAAACTAATCTTGATAATACACCTTTATGCCAAATTTCGCCTTTCTAGCGCAAATTATGTTGAAAATTAACTTTTTAGCCCGCCATTTTGGATCCAAGATGGCGCCTTTGTGCACATTTTATATGTTCGTAACTTAATGGTCATGATATACCATCATACCAAATTTCGTTTTTCTAGCTCTAGCCTTTTAGTCTGTGGCACCATGAAATCTTTGATTGCCGGAAAAAAATTAACACACACGTATTGTCCAGTCAGCAATATGAATGCTCCACATTTCCACTCTGTCCTTTTCATTCTATTATGCAATGAAGCCTTTGCTAAAATTGTTGCCACATTTCTAAGTGTGTGTGTGTGTGAAGCTCTTATACCGTTAATTGCATGCATGTATTTACACTTTAGCACTTCAATTATCATTGCAGTAGTTAAATCTTATATTCGGATAACAATAAAGAATATTTGTTTTCAGAACGATTCCTTATACAACTTACTAAAGCACGCACGAGCATTATTCATTCCCAATTCACAAATCTATACCTTCCTTAAGACTCAAATATCATAGTTAAAATTTTTATCGTAGTTGCTCGCGACATAAGTGTATGAATTGTGGAAAATTTCTAATTTATATGGTCTCTCATCAGAGAAAGATCTTCAATGTTCATAACAAAGCGTGCACGAGCATCATTCAACAATTTGCCAATTTGTTATTCTCTTCAAACTCATATAACACAGTTATAATTTCTACCTTAGTCCTTCCTGGCATAAATGTATAACGTGTGAAAAAAAATATATTGTCACACCTGACACTTCCATGGCACCATGTCCAATATGAATTTTTGGATTTCCAATTTTTTTTTAAATATTGAGGAACAATATATAAGCCTTCATATTTTAGTTAGTAGTGATCCCAAAGTAAGGGAAAAGCTATGCATCGCGAACAGAGAAAGCAAAGAATCAAAATAACTTAAATTCGAACTTAAACGACTAAATAATCCGAGCATAAAATATTACCAACTCTCAAAAGGTTCGAAATCTTAGTCGATTCTAGTAACAATAAAGATGATATTAATAATGAAGTTGATGTAAGACGTGGGAGGCAATTCAAGAAACAGTTACGGGCGCAGCGCAGGAACGTGTAGGTGAGAAGAAACCGCAGAAAACCAAACCTTGGTTTGATGAAGAATTCCTTAAGCTTGACGAGGAACGGAAACAAGCCAGGCAACGTTTTCAAAGTAATAAAAGCGAAGCAAATACCAACCATTACAGTAATGCGAAACACAACTCCACACTCTAGTTCGAAACAAAAGGCGAGAATATCTGACGCAGACGATTCAATAGTAAAGGAAAACGATAAAACAATTAACATACGAGATCTATACAAAGGGGTTAAGAAAAGTTTAACAGTCGAAATTAGGAATCATTAGAAATGGATGTGAAGATCTTTAAGCGGATTCAACATAAATTATTGATATGTGGAAAATATTTATTTCGACAAATTTCTTAATGCACACAACGGGGAACAAACAAAGGAATTGGAAGTCTGTACAACAGAACCGTTGATACCTGAACATAGCGAGATGGATATCGAAATGTCGATAATTATATTGAAAATTTCATGTTTCCAAGAATAGACAATATTCCAGCCGAATTAATTAAAAAGGGTGTAATCAAGGAAGTACATAAATTGATAAACGATATATGGAGAAAAGAGGAGCTTCCAAAGGAATGGGAACTTCAATAATAGTTCCGATTTACAAAAAAAGCGATAATTCGGACTGTAATAATTATCGGGAAATCTCATTACTCCCAGGATATCACAAAGTATTATGTAATATTCTGTTAGCACGCTTAATTGTATACGTAGATGAACTAATTGGAGATCTGCAATGTGGATTTAGAAGTATATCCACGTTAGACCAGATTTTCATATTGAGATAAATTTTGGAGAAGAAATGGGTAATACAATGTGGCTGTTCACCACCTTTCTTTTGATTAAAAAAGACAACATATGAACTATCAAAAGGGAAAATTATCCAGTATCTTGATGCGATTTGGAATTCCGAATAAACACTTGTTCAACTCGTGAAGATTTTCTTCAGCCAACCCATAAGCAGAGTACGGATAGGTAATAATATGTCAGATAGTTTCGAGATTCGCAACGGTTTGAAGCAAGGTAATGCCTTATAACCAACCACTAGTGTTTAACTTTGCGTTAGAATATGCGAATCTGAAAATTAAAGGGTCAAAAAGGGACTAACATTGAATGGCTTGAATCAACTGTTCGTGTATGCGGATAATTTAGATTTAATAGGGAACGATATAGAGGCACTACAAAGCAACACCGATGTCTTAGTAGAAGCGTGCTATATGAGATAGGTCTACAGGTAAAGATAGAGAAAACAATATACATGGTAACAAGCCGAAACACAGGGAATGAAGCAAATAAAAACATAAGAATTAGGGATGAAGTCATAGAGAAAGTAAACAAATTTAAATACTTCGGAGGATACGTAAGAAGTAAAAACGAGGTCACGGAAGAAGTAAAAAGTCGGTTATAATATCGATAGTGCAAACACAATCAAAGATACGGATAATTGTGGGTTTGCCCTGCGTTGTTGCATAACCAACTGTAAACAAGTTTCAAGTCTACAAAAAAAAATATTTTTATTTATTTCAAATGTAAGACAGTTGTTTTGCTGAGGATCATAAATGTAAAAAAAAGCATAATCAGTACAAAACGTATTCTTATTATTGATCTGTGTGGTTAACAAATGATGCTGGAAGCATTAAGCTGAAAGCCTTGTTGCAAAATGAGATCAGACGCTTTCCATGTTACATAATAATAGATAGTTTGTTACCAAACCTCCTTGATTAACTCTGAAAACAGCTGCTATGAATTCAAACTATGAAGCTAAACTCTTGGCTTTCATCAATTCTACTGGATAGACCTGAAACACACATCCTATACTGTCCTAAGTAGATATGGAAATACTGAACTCACAGATATCTTTCAAGACAGTACAATGTGGTATTTGTGTGTTCGCCTTATGCTATCAGAAAATTTCATTGAGGACATGTAAATTGAATTAAAGACTTTGTGTGTCTGCCTGCCACGCGGTATGTGTGTAGGTGGAGCGTAGGCACGAACCTTACTCCGGCCGAACATCATGACTGATTTTGCACCTGATTTTGCTCATTCTTACCAGACGAATGCTGGAATACGTACTATTTTGAAACGAATATAGAAGCTTGAGATATGGCACCAATTGTTTCACACGTACCGATAACTTAGGACACTAATATTATTGCATGAACTACTGTACTATTGCAGGACACATGAACGCATGTTTACCTGAAACAACAAGATGGTGGAACGAAGACGAAAAAATGCGAGCCTTATCATTCAAGGTTGTCAAGATACAAGCATTATTCATCAGAAGCCGAGCCAAAATTACAATTTCCCATCTTTGGTGTTGGTAGTGGAGTGTGTGTGTGTTCGACGTAACATCATTGAAGTAACATGAAGCAGAAAATACAACATTTTTGTGCGTGGCAGGAGAAATGTAAATTGGCATTAATAACTTGTCTAATAAACAGTCCGTACCGGCTTTACCCTCCGAGTGCTTCACATTGTACTATATATATTATATACTTGCACAATATGGAAGCGATGTAGGCACTTTCGGCGTGATGCATGCACACCACCCCCATATATCTTGCTACCAATAATCCAGGTCCCAACTATCTAGTTAATACTAGCGATCAGTACTGGAATAAAGCCAACAAAAAATTTAAATAAAGAGGTACGTAGTGGACTCTGCCCCCCGAGAAAATATCGTAGCTTGTACTTAAATGATCTTTACTTAATGCAAGGAAACTAGTGAGCAGCAAACTATTAGCACTGAAGAATATCCAAGCAGCATTTCTTTTGCCATATTTTATTGGGCTAAGTTCACATATGCTGGTGGCCCAAATATGATACAGTTACACTCATGGCTACACATTACACTAATACTATACTATACATGCAATATCAACTTAAATAACACTCTACGTTCGTTACATCCTCACTTGTCATGAGTAGCATCAATTTCCTACGTAATTTAACATTTATTTCGTTCATGAGCAGTCTGGTTTGTTTACCCTTTTGGAAACACAGGCTATTGCCCACTGCCTTTCTCTTCCTCCTTACACGACTGTCCCAATGTACAGCCTTGATTAGCATTGAACAAAATGTTAAACTTTGAAGTGTTTAATATTCTCGTGAACTGAATTGATTCAATGAGACGTAACCAGTACTTCATTACGCAATGCGTCCTAGGGGACAATTTACTGAGAAAAGAATCTTTCCTAAATGGTTAAACCCCTTTGTAGGTATGTCTCGCTTGTTGTCTCCTGTAATTATTATTTTCTGAATATAAATATTCAAGTTCCTTTGATTACTCATTATTATGGCAGTAATTTCTAATAACAATTGGAATTTGCCATTTAACAAATTTGATGTAATAGTAATCCATTGATTATATTGAACCACGTGTACAAGAAATAATTTCAAACAGACACAACTAGTTATCGAAAAATCGATCAATCCTGAATACGAAAATGTTTGAAAGACTGAATATATAGTAACAAAATGTCTT
>JAGDQP010053619.1:0-13520 GCA_022664845.1 Lepisma saccharinum
ACAAATAAATAAATGGTTGATAGCAAATTATATTGAAGATATTGTTTTGTTAATATGTTAATATATACTAATATTGTCTAAAATTAATAAGCTTGTATTCGGATAAATGTGGACATCAAGTTCATTTCCATTATTTTTTATGGAACTCAAAATCCAGTAGGCACTGATGTGCGTTTCCTTTAATGGAAACAAAAATCTGCTATTAAGATGCCGTGATAATGCTGAAAATATGCCCGGATGTTACAGTAGTTTACATGCAAGGGGCATTCAAATGAATGTGTTCGCTATCTACATACAACATTTTCCTGTTGTATACAGCCTGAACTTGAAGAAAGTGCCATATTTTTTTAGATCATCGCTCAAAATATTTTCTAAGTTGTATATGTATTGAAAACATAAAACATTCTTAACGCGATAAGACTTTAAATTCTTTAAGATATAAATCAGGTATATCCTGAAAAATGCGAAAGATCAAAGCTAAGGGCGTTTTCTAAATTTACAGAAAGTACCAACTCTGAGATACACGCTATAAACATTCTAATATCTTAAAATCCAATATCATCTTATCTATAGTAGGTCACTGACGTTAATAAATGACACTTTTGAAAATGTTTAACTTTAATATATTTATATCACTTATCATCGGTAAAGTCAGAAGAACAAATATTTGTCTGCTTTGTGCCGTGGAAATTACAATATATATGTGGCTGTATATTTCGCACACTAATAATTATTTTTTTAACTTAGTAAGTCTAATAATGAATTATGTGGTTCAGTTTTAAAAATCAACAAGAAACAACATACTTGGCAGTAGCACAATATGGACATGGCAGAAGTATTCAATCGTATCGTCCAAGTTGATTACAGCCATCTATTTGTTTAATAGGATATATAAAACTTTTAGCTTAATTTCTTATTCAATATATTTAGCTTCATCCATGCCAGACACATTTATTAATTCGAATTAAAATTAAAGCAATAGAAACAAAATAAATCAATAAAACAAGTTTCAAGCCAGAGCATGAGCAACATAGAATTATGTCTTTGATAAATAATACATTTTTAGGTACCTATTTATAACATGATTTTAAATGAAGGCTGAGAGGTTTCTTTTATTTGCTTGGATTGTCTATTTTTATTAAATGTTTATATAATCACAATGAAAATTCTGAACAAAAGATAAATCAAATTATATAATAAACTGTATATTATAACATAAAAGTTATACGCTTATTTCAAAATAATTTCTTTTGAAAAAAAAAATAACTTTCTGGTAGGGCTTTGGTAAATCTCGTAGAGGGTATTACGTTTAACCTTTATCTTTAAAGTGTCATCGTGTTTTGTATTTAACATTGTGCACTTTCGGCAGTATCATTTCAACTTTCATTATCGAGCATTTATCTTGGATCTCGAGAAATATAGAATCATTGACTAGTATTCTTGGTTATAAATTTCGATTTTCCCCATCAATGTTCCATTAATACATTCAAAAATGCAGCGGTTCTTTCTTTAATAAGAACTTCTATTTATAATTTCACTTAAGTTAATTCAAAAATTACTTTAACTAAAAGTGTTTCGGCAAAGGAGTGGAAACTAGTTAATTAGGTATTGGATTTATGCAATCCTGTTTGGTTTCTATTCATGTCATTTTAGTCGAATCGATTGAAAACGTGAAGCGATTTTTTAAAAAGTAATATACTTAAAATAATGAAGTTCTGTATTTATGGAGTTGGTAGTACGTACGTTTTATTAGACATATTATTTCTCCCAGTGGTTGGACAAAAATATTTCAAAGGTTTTAGGTTTATATCTTTTTGCAGTTTGATTGATTCAGGGATCATTAAAGGTAATAACAATATATATTAATTATGTCAAATTATGCATAACATTCCCTACAAAGTTATATCTACCTACTCAACTGCTGTTAGAAAAGATGCATTAGATCGACTTAAAATATAATTAATATTTGTTCTCTTATAAAGCAATTTTCTTTCAAACAATAGCCATTTTGCTTTATTCATATATTATTTCACCATCATTGAAAATACAACTAAGAATATGTCTAAGTAAGAATATTTCTACCAACTTTATGTGCTCTTTAAATTATATATCCAGTGAAACATTCAGAATATTTTTGATTGTTGTTGATTTTTTAAAATTAAGTGGGCACATCTTACATCTCAACAGGAGATAGTATCCTGAGCGTCCATCATTTACGTTAGACTTTACTTGCACATTTTAGTAAAAGAGGACAAGGAGAATATAATGTTTGTAGTTTATTTATAGTCCTGTCAACTCACTGACATCGTGTTTGGATTATACAATAGCTCCTACCAATATAATTCGTTCCCGAGCAAAATATCTTTTTCTTTTTATTATACTTTACAGTTTATCTACAGTTTATTATTTTTATCATTCCGTAATTGGACCGATTGCATCTGGAAACTATATTGAATTTTTATCGATGGAAATATTATTCTTTAATATTTACATTTTATAGATTTCACAAAATAATTGTTTTCGCATTTACTATAGATTGTTAAGGAGATGCTTACAAATTGTTTTATGTGTTTCATGTTTTATAGGGTTTAATACATTTTCTATAAAGTAATGTGATAGAACATGAACTCGCTAAATGCCTACACTTAATATTGAACACAATTTAGAAACAATCGGAAATAAAGTGATAATTGATTGTTATTAAACAACGTTTGGAATTTAAAATGTAATGTAATTCGTCTGTGAAGTATCTATATTAATCAGAATAGAAGAAAATAAGTATTTAAATTACCAAGAGTAGCTTTATGATTCAAGAGAAAAAATCCTTACCTGTCTGTATGAACATACTTCACAGTTGGTTGAATACAAGACATAGGGCAGTTACATTTGGTATAATTTCGCTCTCTTTTACTTGTATTGTCTCCTATGTTCACATTCTCTGGCTCCTTCCCACTACGTACCATATTGATGATATCTTAAACAAATATAGAGCGCATTTTAATCCGTATGGATACGGTTTGTTTTGGAAGGAATAAAAAAATATATATTTGATTCATATAAGAACAACGCATTACAAACAACACATCATAAGATTCCTGATATCAAAATAAGGGGAAATATGCAGATTATCGAAGATAAACTAACGCTTCATCTCAGTGCTATATTTAGGATGCGCAAGGGTATCTCCAAAGGAAGCAGGGAATTCCCATACATTTTCTTGAGTAAATGAAGGTCGAAACAAGCACGAATAACGCTACTTTTCGTATGTGATCAGGAGATAAGTGTAATCGTTGTCCTGACCGGGCAATGTAGGTCCTTTTACTAATAAAAATACGTAAAAGTTCGCTTAAATGCATGCATTTAGCTCCCATGTGTTATGCAATCACACATATAAATATAATCGTTCCGTAAATGAAATATGTTTTAGATATAAATCACGTTGTTGTTAAAATAAGGTAAGTTTATAACCCTGAACTTTAAAAAGTGTATATTTTAAGTTCAGTTACATTTCGCCATCAATGTATGAACTGTTGGCATCCTTTCTTTTGCCAATTGAAAATCAGATACATTTTTCCTTCTGCACAAAAGGCTAGAGACATGGTGACAACAAGTTTCGTCAGGGGATTTTTGAAAGCAGGTTGATTTTGAAGAACTTTCTTACGATCGAAAAAAAAATCCAGGTGTTTGATGAACTGGAAATTTGTAAGCTAAAGATTTTGCGACTATGGTAGCTGGGGTAAAGTTTTAAAGTCCAGTTTCGGAAGAGTGTGCTATGTAACGTACTGGCAAACATTGTCGGATAAGATAATCGGTTCCTATTGGTTGACTAGCGATATACATGTACTTTCACCTTGTATAGCGCTGTGCTTGTCATATTTGTCTGTAATGTTTTAACTGAATTAAAACGCTATAGAGAAGAATCCGTGTTACAAACAACCAAACGGTGACTATTACTTCCTACATAGTTATTGTAACAATACAAAATAGCAGTAACATGACTAATCAATTCTTCTGAAATTGCTGAAAAAAGCGTAGTACCTTATGCAATTATGCAGTAACAGGTCAGTTTAACATAGAAATGCTGCTAAACTGCAGCAAAGTTAGCTTACAATTGCTAGAAAAGAAGAAGCTGCACAATTTGGAATAAACTTGCAGCACAATTATAGTGCAAGAAGATATTCATAAAGTTCCAATGACCTATTGCTGTAGTCTTGTTGTATTCTCACGATGTATGGCAAGTCTTGCAACTCAATGTCAATCCTAATGCTAAATCCAAACAAAATAATAAGCTATCTGGGTTTCTTTGACTGCATTGTTATTGTTGTCCATAAAAGTTCAATAATTCTGAAGGTCAACTATTTTATAGTACAATAAGTTTTCTATTGCAAATAATAATGCGAATAAGGAAGACGTCACTCGTGTTACGCAACATTGCTGAATGAGTAGTCTGGTTGCAGCAGTTCATTTACTATGTGTACCGTATGTTCAATAAGTAGTCCAAGTGATGGCCCTTTTCTTGAACATTTTTGTCACGTACTTATATTCTTCAAAAAAAACTTTTAGCATTAATTAACTGTAAACCTAGAAAGAAAGACACATTGTGGATTATTCGTTAATAACTAATATTTGTTTGTATAAATATTTGAAGAACAAAATCAGTAAACATCAAATTTTAATGTAGACTTATGTATACACCGAACAACAGGCACCTGGCCGTCATAACGTTAAAACGATTGTAAAGTATTGTTTTATTTTTGTTACAATAAAGAAAGCTTTTATATTTCGTGATTTTCATTCAACATTCTTTTTTCTGCTTCGTGTGATCGTGCAACCGACTGCTTCTCGTATAAGGAGTAGAACTTGTAGCATTGAATTTCAGTGCTGGAATTATTCCCACGTTCTCCCCCCTTTCCGGTAAACTAATTGCAGGCGACTGTTTCCCACCTTGCGGCGCGGAACCAACACTCCTGAACGTCCTATAACAGATAGACACCGGGCGACCATATCTCTTCGGAGGTCTGGAGCCTGTAGTTCATAATGCCTTTTCCACAAAATGTTGGTCGTGGGCGACTATATCTCTTCGGGGGTCTCGAACCAGTAGCTCATATACGTTGGTCCCGTACTGGAGCGATAACCTCCCTGGGCGACTATTTTTCTTAGAGGGAACGGAACACAGAGATGTGGTATGTCACCTTGTCAGACCCATCACTTCTCCTTCTCCCCAGCGTGTCTTGCTTGCCCGCTGCGGCGCGGAGCTTAACAGCCGAACAGGACTGTCACATAAAGATTATGATATTCAGTTTTGCAAGAGCTACGATTTAAGACTCAGGACATTTAAGAAGTTAATAATCTTACGATCTTACATACATATTATGAAACTTAGTGAGAGACGAGAGAAGTGACTATTCAGTGGACTATTAATTGTGGAGTGCATAGACGATTTATATTAAACTCGCTATATCAGGTGATATGTTTAAAAAACCATCAATGGACTGAGGACTTATAAACACGAAGAGAAGAAAAAGGAGAAAAACGGATGTGACGTAGCCTTGAGCAACATTGGTTCCGATACATTCCGTAGCAGATGTGTGCATAATTTAATGGGAAACCTTAGCAGCTTCTGAGGGTGTAGAGGGAGAATCATATGCATAAGAAGTTGACGAATAGAAAACAGAAGATTACTCCTAGATAAAGACTGATAAAACAATAGGAAGTTTTAAGAAAGAACAAGTCGCATTGCCTATCCTAGGTCGATTGCTGGAAGTAATTAATAGCTGAATGAACAGATGTATCGACAGGGTAAGCAGCTGAATGAGAAAATAGATCATCATAATGAAAAGCTAAATGAGAATATTGATCGTCAGAATAAATTGCTGAGCGAGGAGGTTATTCTTCTGAGTAAGCAGGTGAAAGAGGAAGCGGCACATCTGAGTGAAAAGATAGCGCGTCAGTTAGGAAATACTCGAGGCGCATTGGAGCCACGTATCGAATAACTGGACGGAAGAGTCGAATGCCAATTGGATGAGCAGCGTGACGTGAAAGAAGTATGGAATTTAATCATTATGAGATTAAGTCGCGAGTAAAAGAAGTCAGAAGAAGTTGTGCAGCATCCACAGTATTTCTGAAGAGAGTCATGATAAGGCTTTCTGACCAAGTAAATTAATGGATGAAGGCTGTCAATGATAATTTTAAGGATTTTTGCGAGGACGTAGACAGAATCCAGGTGGAACAGCTTACTACTCAAGCCAGATTAACGTAGGTTGAAGCGACGCCCATCCAGAACTGTAATACAGTAGAAGTAGCAGTAAAGGAAACTCGGTTAGCCTCGGTGTGATAGAATCTGTTCAAAGGCGTGATTGTACCCAAAAATCAGAAATTGCTTTAGCGATGGTGACGTCGAGAAACTCGAAATCTTAAAGGTATTACCTATGTAAGGCCATGACGAAGCAGAGAGCGTTGAATTGCTGTGCGGACATTATTTAATTGCTCTTAACCTTTTCTTCAAACTAGTTGTACGCTATCGTTACTTACCTAGAAGCATGGAACCTACACTCTTGAACGTCCTATAACAGATGGGCGACGGGCGTCTATATCTTTTCGAAGGTCTGGAACCTGTAGCTCAATGCCGTCTTCAGAATTAAGATATGGCCACTATATATTTTCGGAGGTCTGCAAAAAGAAGCTCGCATAACTTGGTCCCATTTTTGAAGGATAACCTCCCTGGGCGATGGTTTCTCCTCGAAAGGAACGTTACTCCGTTGAACGTGGTATGTCACCTTGGCAGACTCATCAGTTCTCCTTCTCCCCAGTGTGTCTTGCTTGCCAGCTTCGGTTCGGAGGATAACAGCCGAGCAGGACTGTCACAAAGATTATGAGATTCAATGTTGCTAGAGCTACGATCAAAGGCTCAGGACATTTAGGAAGTTCATAATCTTACATACACAATAAATGCCATACTGTTTGTTCATTCAGTTCATGAGTAAACCGGTTAGCTAGCTTTCGACTTTTCTGTTCGGCACCAAATATCTAACGCCTTTTCCTTCGCTCACCTTAGGTTCTACTATGACTTCTAGAGTGGCTTGTTGTAGACTCGCTTCAATAATTTCCTTCAGCTTCGTCCCTCTTAATTTTCGAGGTCTTAATCCCAATTTCGGAAGTTTTAACTAGCATCGTTCAAAGGCTCTTTGGCCAAAATCTTAATAATTTTATTCCATAGTATAAGCATTAGTTTATACTCATAAAAACTACTGTTCGAAATTGTGTATTGTCCAGATCTACTAGAATGATCTAAATTCAAATCTGAAATTCTGTTCACAATCATGCAACGTCATGGATTAAAATGATATACTACAGACTAACGTAAAATATAACAGCAACAAACCGATGTAAATATATATTTACACTAAGGTTCTGCAATATTCACAGGTACAAATGCAGTTAAAACTTTTACAATTGCCTGATACTTGCCGCAAAAAAATGTCTTTCTTGCTGGAAGGAAGTCATGTGCATGCTTGTTTAGACCTGAGTAGAATAGCGAAACTTGGTCGTGTTATAGGCACCTTTGGCTCAAATTTGGGAACCGGATCAAGTTCCTTTTTGTAACTAGTTTTAGTTACTTCTTATTCTCTTTTATCACCACTATATTTTATTGTATAAAAGTAGTATTATTTTGTAAAAGGGTATGTGCCTTTTCTTTCAACCCCCTATTTAAGGTGTCATAAAAGACTTTGCGCACTTTTTCCCTCCCCTCTGTCGCACCCCTACTTAACGTTGAATTTAATCCACATTCTAAAAGAGTAGGTTTTGTTTACGATGCCCTGAGCACCGCATCGCGACCTAACCCGTAGAATACACTTGGGATGTATATGAATTTAATTAGAATTTAATATATTTCATAAAAAAAAACTACTAGCTTTATTATAAAACCCTGAAACCCGTGTTTGAGATAACCTACAGAACATTAAATAGGAGGTATTAGTAGATAATTTGCTAAAGACTACAAGCAATGGCATAGGGGCCAAATGGCTCCTAATTGAAAAAGTTATGTCGGATTATTACCAAACTTTGATTTTAGGTAGATTATGATAAAAAAACGACAAAGTGTTTATAAGGAGATAATTTTTTGTTTATTTATGCGATATATTGAGCCGTTTTCGAGATAGAGGGCAAATTGCCAGAATGTCGTCGAATTTTGACATTTTAGATGCAGAGTTGAGAAGCTAGTAAACAATGGCTATTTTAGTCATTGATACAGACTATATAAATTTTATCTTTCTACCACGTACACTTCCCATGATACAGCGATTCGAATTTATTGATATTTTACATTTTAGATGTAGAATTAGAAACTTGCAGATTATATCGCACCTTCACAAGAATTGTGACACATCTAAAAAAAAACGTTGACTTGGCTAAATAGCATTAGAGAACCATTCTCATCTGACAAAAATGTCACAAGCCATTGGTGGCAGGCAGATAGAACAAGTGTTTTTTTATCTGTTTGACGGTTTTTAAATATAGGTTCTCAAGTAAAATGTAACTTCCTTCCTCCTCTTGCATTTTTTTTCAGTTGTGCTAGTTTTCTTGAAAACGTGCAAATGTTATTTTAGTCGGTGATGCAGAATATGGAATTTGATTCTATCTACCTATTGTCGATTCCAAGATATGGCGGTTTGAATTTTTCGAATTTCCGAATTTTCGATGCAGAATTAAGAAACCCGCAAATTTGTAATAGTATTGCCAAATGTGACATTTTCTTGCCTCTACCACCTGCTCTTTAGAAAATATAGCGCTTAAAAGTTTGGCATTTTGTCCCCAAACTATAAAACTCGCTAATTTTATATTATTTGGGTTGATAATGCTTTCAAAATATGGCTGTTCGAATTCAGAAACTCACAAATTGGCTTGGTAAAGAATTCTCAAAACCATAAATGTATCTAACTATTTACATATTCGCCATGCTGCAGGAAAGTAAGGTGATTATAATAAGTGCTATATTCATAAATTCGCCAAACTTATGTAAGCAATTACACACAATAAATATTATTGTATTTGCTCTTTGACGACAAGTACACGGTCGGTACAGCCTCTCAGCGCTTTTTATATTGAAAGTTGCAAACCACCCTGGTGTTGGCGAAGGTATTAAATGTGAACTTCCACGCTATTTCCATAAATTGTACTTTAATAACCTGCCCTTATAATTTAGTGGCTATAAGTATACTATATCTTTTCTTTCAGCAAATTATTCGTTTCTTGGGAGTATGCCTTAATCAAAATAATAATGGGTTAATATTGTTTGCACTAGCATTGCACTAAACAAATTGCATATCTTCCAATACCAGAACTAAAAAAAAACTTGTATTTTATATGTTATTCATGTCGGTGATGCAGAATGTAACATATGCTTAATAAATATGACGGTTTAAAGTACAAAACTCATAAATTCATAAATGCGGAATGATGAATTTGCCTATCTCTACCTATTACCACTTCCCAAAACTATAAAAAAGCAAAATCGTTTGTTAATGTAGGTCTAATACAAAATTTCAAAATTGAAATAGTATTTGCTGCTGTACGTCCTAACTAAATTTTAGAGAATGAAATGTGCCCTTACGATACTATAATTTTAATTCTAAAGTATGGAAATTTAAAATTGATTTAGTACGCCCTTAGTAAAGAACAAAAGATAATTTGGATTCAAGCTGCTATGATTAAGACTCAACAATATAAGAATTTGCACAAGGCTTCCAATGTAACTAAACTCGTCTCGTGCCAAATATACAAATTCTTGAATGCGTCTACTATTACATAGTTTTTATAATCATTATATTCTCATGCAAGACTTGTATTTTTGTCAATTACAATTTATATTATACGTTCTTTGACGACAAGTAAGTACACGTTCAGTATAAATTAGCCTCTCAAATTATACCAAAAAAATCAAACGTAATGCGCATGTCGAGATGTAGCGTTGGAAGAGGTATTATATTGTGAAATTACACGCTATTTTCTCAAATTGCAATGCAATAACCAGTGGTTATGAATGTACTATATATTGTTTCGTTTTATGGGACAGCACCACTTTTGGATGTATATTTTTTTGCCTTTATGGTTTTAGAATTGAGAAACTTATTTCGCTTTCATAATATGGTAGATCGAATTGAGAAACTTGAATAAAGCTAATACTACCCAGGACTTCCATTGTAACTGAAATTCTTTGGTGACAGGGCATGTTAGTCGCGGTTCTAATGAATAAATTACATTGAATACGAATAGCGACTAGCAAAAATTATTCGAATCTTGTAGTGTTTGTACAAAGTATGAAATTTGTTATAACCAACAAAATAATGGGGTGTGGGACGTTTTCCATTTGAATGTTTAAATTCTGTTTTAAGTAGAATTCACCCTAATATTAGATGTAGGTTGCTCTGATTGGCTAATCGTGTCTAAGACATCTTTCGACACATGTTCTGAGGAGGATTATACTTAGCTATGAAATAGTTCTTCAAATGTAATATATTGTAGAAGCAAATTAGTTTGGGAGTTTATATATTCTTAGAAATATAATTTCTAACAATTTATAATTTGTTAGAAATTATATTTCTTAGAATTTATAGGGTGAAACGTGACAAAATGTTAATGCGCCACCACATAAATTGGTGGTTTGTTATTGGGAAAGGACACAATATATTGTAAAAAGTGTCATTGCTTTAGTAAAGAGAGAGTATTTGGCGAAAAGAGACTTGAGAACATACTTTTTGAGGGTCCAATGTTATATTGGAGAGAGCTTGCTTGGGGAGGAACTTGTATAAGTCACGCTTTGCGACATGCAGTACTTGTAGTAAATTTCAAGAAGAAAAGAACGAAATGTATATACTCCCTCTTGACTACTTCAAAATACCTTTAGCATAATTAAGCATCTGAAATGTAACTTGGTAGAAATACAAGACGTGTTTCTGAATAAAACGAAAGCTAGAAGGACTAAAGACTATTTGAGAACTAAACTGGCAAAATAAATAATTGCAGTGTTTTGTACTCCATAATTGTGTTTATACGATATATCTTTATTTATATTTATAACTAAAATGTTTTTAAACTAGCAGCATCGTTTTATGTCTTATTGTGTTTGTATGTCTTATTGTTAGAATACTCTACAACCACTTGTTGGCTAATGGCTAATGGCATTACTTAGTAACGCATTTCCGAAACCGGTTGCTTAAGGAGTAAAGTCTTTAAAAATAAACTGCAAAACGCATGAGTCAGCCCCTCTCACAAAACGACGGAGACTAGGTAATAATTGGTTTAAGAAGCTCAAAAATTGCAAAGAGAACTAAATTGTGACTTAGTTTGCGGCATATAAAGCAAAGAACAATGTTTAATTGTTAGTGTATTTCGTCAAAACTGGGCGTTGATTGTGAGGTGGCATGTTTTGAAGAGTGATTGTATGACATTACCTTTTGTCTTTGTGTGTAGACCTAATCAGGAAAATTGTTCTAAGAAAAAATATTTAATTTTCATTTTATAAAATGTTTCCTTAACATAGCAACGTTTTCTATAAAGGTAATTATATATTGTTTAACAAAAGTTTAAAAAGATAGTTTTCTATTTCCAGGGATAAATTCTGTTTTAAGTAGAATTAACCTTAATATTGGATGCTTGTTGCTCTGATTGGCTAAACGTGTGTAAAACGTCTTTCAACCCATGTTTTCAGTAGGATTATAATTGTGTATGAAATAGTTTTTCAACTGAATTATGTTGTAGAAAAGAATTAGTTGGGGAATATTTTAAAAAAAAAAATAGGGTGAAAACGTGACAAAATGTGAATGCTCCATCTGGTAAAATGGTGTTTTTGTTATTGAAAAGGGACAAAATATATTGAAAAAGTGGCATTGCTTAAGTAAAGAGCACATATTGGGCGAAGAGAGACATTAGAACATGATGTTTGAGGTGTCAATGCTATTTTGGATGGGGCTTGCTTGGGAAGGAACTTGCACAAGTCACGTTTTGCGACCACCCACATTGAGTACTTGTGGTAAATTTCAAGAATATATACACGCAATTTATATAGTCCCTCTCGACAACTAAAAATAACATTAGCATAATTAATCCTCGGAAATTTAACTTGGTAGAAAGAGAAGCAGCGTTATTGAACAAAACGAAAGCTAGAAAAAACTGAATGCTATTTGAAAATTAAACTGCCAAAATGGTGGGTTGAAGTATTTTGTAACCTATATTTTTTTACGGTATGTCTTTATTTATATTTATAACTAAAATGCTTATAAACTAACTGAAACTTGTTTTTATAGGATGTGTGTGTGTGTATGCCTTTGTTGTTAGAATACTCTGCAACTGCTTGTCGGCTAATGGCTAATGACATTACCTAGTTACGCATTTCCAAAACCAATTGTTTAAGGACTAAAGTTTTAAAAAAGTAAACTGCAAAAGGCATATTTGAGTTAGCCCCTCTCTCAGGACCACATACACTAGGTAATAATTGGTTGACGAAGGCCAGCATTTGCAGAGAGAACGAAACTGTGACTTAGTTTGTTGGAGATAAACGAGGGAACATTGGTTATTTGTGAGTGTACTTTTGCATAGGTGGGCGATGAATGTGTGGTGGCACGTTTTGAAGATTGCTTTTATGACATTCCCTTTGATTTTGTGTAGACTTAAGCAGGAAAAATGTTTTACTTTGCATCATGGCTATATTAACATTGTCCTTGCTTTGTGAACAAAAGTAGTAAATACTCTCAATACATATAAAAGTAATATTTTCAGAATGAGCGTAGAATGTAAGGCTAAAATTTGGTTAATTTTCTTGGTGAAAATAGAATGCATTTATAAACTTGCACCAATAAAAATATTGACTTCCTTTAAATGTGAAAATACTCCGAAACTAGTATTTAAAACTGAATATACTCCAAAGCGTAATTTGTAGTAACAAAATATTGTAGGGCATAAGCAAAATATTAGCAAACTAAAGTATTTGCAAATATGATAAAAATGCTGTAATAGCAGAGTTAATACAAACTATTGAAGAATAATGCTTCTCCACACAGCTAATATAAACAATGCTATAATAAAATATTGTGAATGGATACAATAGTACACAAATACAAATTATATTACATATTTTTTGTACAAAAGCAGCTTTATTATGTTAAGGAAAAACTTTTCTATGTTAAGCAAACATTTTCCAAAATAAAAGTTAAATGTTTGTTTCTTAGACCAATTTTCCTGTTTAGGTTTACACAGAAAGTCAAAGGTAATGTCATAAAAGCACTTTTCAAAACATTCCACCTCAGAATCAACGCCAACCTTTGCAAAAGTACACTCACAAATAAACATTGTTCCCTGGTTTATCTGCAACAAACTAAGTCACAATTTAGTTCTCTTTGCAATTTTTGGGCTTCATCAACTAATTATTACCTCTGGTCTTGTGAGATAGGCTAACTCATGCCTCTTGCTGTTTATTTTTTAAGACTTTACTCCTTAAACAATCGGTTTTGGAAATGCGTAAC
>JAGDQP010053620.1:0-13520 GCA_022664845.1 Lepisma saccharinum
TCATTTGTAAAATCGTCTTCCTGATAAAATGTCCAGATGGTTTTGCAGTTCTTGAACATTTTCTGTTTTAGTTTTGTTAGCCGTTGAGAAAACAGAAAGAAATATGGAAAAGTGGTGAAATACTCCCGTAGTAACTGAACTTATAGATGTGTCGGTAACTAGATATTGGAAAAATGACGACCGCTACGATATTTGAGGATGTCAAGTGCACTTTTCATTTTACGTTAAGAATCAAAAAGAAAACTTTGCAAAGAAAGTACTTTATCCTCTCATTTTAATGAGTTTACATGGCCTGAGCCAGAGATATCAGAAAACGATCAAGTAAATTAAAATGAGTTTACAATAGGGAAAACAATAAGTGATTTATTGATCCTAAAGTCATCTTTTCAAGAGAATGGATTCAGGTTGGTAAAGTGAATCCATGCCTAAGGAATGTGACAACAGATGTAGCAGTGATACTCCAATCAACTTGCCAGCGTAGTAGGCTCTGGATACAGAGTGCTGAATGTTGCTCCAGAATATTTATAAAGCGCATAAGGACGTTGGTGAGTCGGAACGGCAGAATATTGCAATAAGAAATCTTTGGGATTATAAGATGCCGTGGCGTCCCAGCCGGAGATTAGGAGGAGGACAAAGGCAGATCGACGTGGTTAGGTGGCCCACTGTCCGTCCTGTGTCCTAGGATGCTGCGAAACACGTTCCAGATGACACAAAATGAGTTTTGGAGGTACGGTTGGGTAGACTACGTGCACCATCGACCACATACGACCGATATATATCCGCTTTCTGGATTTATAAAATTAGGCACGGTTTTTCAAGTCAACTTTGGATGTATTCTTGTTGAAATATATGTAGAAGGTGAATTTGAATACAATTTAAAATGATAATGTTATATTGAGTACTAGCTGTAGAGTATCCGATGTGTATTTTAGGTGAGATAAGTCGTAACATAGTAGGTGTATTTAAAAATGAGAATACCTCGGCAAGGAAGAGCTTGTTTAGCTATTCGTTTACACCCAGGACGTTTTAAACAATTCAGAGTTTTTATTTAAGTTTATGTTGTTGATTTAGTATTATGTGGTATAGGTAAAGTATAATGAAAGAAATAGTAGCGACACTATTAGATAACATTAGTAGTAGAAAATATATGAGTACTGCTATCTCGAAAAATAATACTGCGGAATTGACTGGTCTTTAAATGAATTCTTCAATTGTTAAAGGTAATTTCACTGCTCTTATTGAGCAAACATGATTGTTAGACTAAGGAATGTGTTGTGAACGAAGGTGGCGATTGGTGTTAATTTGTTTCTACAAAGTAAGCACAATTTCTAACCAAGGAAACGAGTTGTTTAATTCTTGTACAAGATGTCCGAACGAGTGGGTCTTCCTAAACACTACAATGTAGGCCAAATGCAATCTTCTATGGAGGAGACTAATCTATAGCGTGACACTGTTGTTGCACTGATTCAGTGCAACCTACGCTGGCACGGAACCTTCTCTTTGAGAACAGTCTCAGAGCTCCGCGAACCAGGTGGTTTTCGACGAAGGAGTAGAGTCGTAATCCATTGATTGGACTGTTGGTACAGAAAATGAAAAGACTACTGTTGGTTCCGGTCTAAATCCACGTATAAAGTGTGAAATTGCTTCCATACAAGGAATGATATCATTCAGGGCAGATGGATTGTCAAATATGCCTACTGCTACAATCTTTGATGGACCAAAAATTCTGGCAAAGAAATAGAAGTTAAATATATTATGTTTCCCTGCGTGCTAAATATAAACAGAGATGTGGATGTTCATAAGCCATTTCTAATGAGCTAAATAAGTAGTACGGGGCATTAAATTTGAAACTTAAGACACGTAGATCATGTGAGTCCTTTAACGTAACTTTTCTTCGCCATTATGTTTCCCAATCTACAAAGACGAAACGCATTTTGAATTTATTTCAAAATGGAGTGGAATGCAGTTAAGATTGACGTTTATTTCTGTGCCTTTTATAGCCTTACATACATACTGGAGTCCAGATTAAAAGTTTCGATTCTAGAGGAAACAGTTAATTCCAAAACCATAGAAGGCGGAAGACCAAGCAATTGTGAAAATATTTCCATTTTAATTGCAGATCTTATCGAAGTGTTGCGGATGATGAGGAGTTCCTTCAATTCCAAATTGAATGCAAAATTAGATCATAGTGTCGTACATTAGGACACCATGTACACAAGGTGCATGAACCAATCAGGACAATCACATCACACCTTAGAAAGTAACTCGATGTGGAAACAGGGAAATGTAAACATTAATATAACTAATACATACATGTTTGGAATGTACATATAACAGAGTTGTGCATAGTTCCCGATGGCTGGATGTGCGTCATCGGCATGGCCAGGGGTGACGAGAGTCCAAAGGTAGGACAGGGGTCTTTCCGGACGATTGACCTTTCGTCACACGTTGGCCAAGTCTACATAGCAATCGTGGTACATCTAAATACTGTGCTCATAAGTTCGACAGAGTCAGTCGAAAACCACAAGGCAATAAACACAACGCGATACTTACGAGACATTAGCAACTACCAAAGACGTTATCAGGCGAGTCCGGGGGTATGCAGATAGTTTATAATATTGGACGAAATAAAGTTGAATAATCACATCATGTAATTCTTAACAATAATTGAATTCCATAATTAACACCCAAAATATAGATCTACGTAGCAAGCCAAGCACGGCGTATGACAATGATGTAAACTTATGGCGGACCCTATGACTATGTATTGAAGTGCATTTAGTAAGCCAATAACAGCGTTAATTTGCCACAAGTAAATGTTGTGGCTTTACCAGATTAAAAGTGGACGTATAAAACAATCTCTTTGAACTTAGCTTCCTTCCTTCTATTTGCTTTATGTGAGGTTGCGGCCACTTTTACGGACCGACAAAGGAACGTAACCTTAAACACCATATAGCAGTGTTTAGTTTTCATCATTTTATAGAAGGAGCTACTTGCGGAACAACTGTCAAATAGTGTTGGCCTGATGGAAACAAAGAAAGCTAACATGAACTCTTCAAAGCGGGAACAGCAGCTGGGGAGTTGTCGACTTGGTGGACTGGTTAAAGTATTGGACAATTGTGCGGGGAAGTAATGTTAAATTCCCGGAGAGGTGGTATTTTTTACTTCTTAAAAATAACTTTACTTTTTTGAAATTACAAGGAATCACTTCCATTGTATGCATTTTTACATGTTACAAAAATTCTAGAACATTAGGTTAGAAATCAAGAGGCAAAACAGTTTTTCTCTTCTACCTATTCAAAATGTTCCACGCGCTTGGGGCATAATTTACCGCAACGTTAATACATGGTGCTTACATGTGTACAATTCCTATACACCGGTTAGGTTAGGCATAATTGCTCCGGTATGGTTGTAAACCGATGAAGGACCACCAAAACTTTCAGCCGGAGGTCCGCAAATTGCTTATGTTGGTCTACTTTCAGCCCGCCAATCTTGCTTACGAGGTATGTAAATTATAAATCTTGAAATAAAGAAATGTAAAGAATGACTGAACAGAAACGGAAGTACAGGAACGGATGAGAAAAAATCTGATCCAGCTATATAAGTAATCTATCCAACTTATTCTAGTTCCTATTCTTCGACGATCAATATATAAACATTGGCTGCTCTCAAAATATTAGAAACGGACTGATTCTCATATTTCTGGTGAGCATAAAGTGAAATACATTAGTAGAGGCAACGCCTTTTCGTAAAGTCTCTGGGTTCGACTGCTAGAAGAAGTTAGCAAGCCTACGTTAGAGGTAGAAACCGAGGGAGGAGAAAGATACGCGCAAGTATGTCCGCTCAAATCATTCAATGTCGTCTGCTTTGAAGGCTAACATCTCCTGGCGCAGTGGTTCAAAATTGTCCTCCACAGTTCCTCACAACAACTTCCTCTGCTGTCCGCCCGATTTCGTTGTTTCGTTCGAGTGGGCGAATGCTTATACCGTCTTCTACTCCCTCCCTCCTTAGTGTTGTTGTAGTGTCACGTGATTGAAGTAGATTCGCAACCAAGCTGTGCATAACGCGCTCTCAGAGACTTTCCGAAATTGCGCTGACTGTATCTGCCATATTTAAGTTGGTGTGATACTAATTCTGCGAAGCCCGAATGTAGCTAGTGTGAATCTAGTCAAAATAGGTATTCGAAATCGTTTACTTGTGACTACCGTTGACCTAAGTCGTCCATTTCCAAAACGTCCCTTGTCCACCTTCGATTATGGGTCATTTTCTCATGCGCAAAATGGACAAGGGACGTTTTGGAAATGGGTAGTCAAGGATGAATGGTCCCAACGTGGAGTTTTTCAGGGCTGCAAATACAATGAAATTGTGGTGGAGGGACATTGCGATGGGTCACATTAGAAGACCAAACATGAATAATAATAGCATCTAGTATATTTTGAACACTAAAGTGGTTGTACTACCAATTTGTAAACAATGTTTAGCCTAATTTGAATTTGAAGTTTTGACTTTGTCGTAATACGCGTAAGGTAATTTATTTAGTATTTCTTTAAGCTATCACTTGGTCACAACTGCTGTTAGGTTACAAATTATTACACATATTGCCGACATATTATATTGAACAGCATTTGATGCTATCATACGCATGAGCTACCATATTATTTTATTCATGGTTGTATTTTTTAAATTAGAGCAAGTTGATGTGATTTCTGTATTAATGATCTGATATGTCTTTAGTAAGTATTAATTGATAAGATGTGTTACTGAATTGTTTAATGTATCCATAATTTAATTATTGCTTTCGCAACCTGAGAGAGAAAAAGGTCAACTAAGCATTCACTTTTGGCCACCGAAACCAAAAGCCAAGGTGCCATGTAGCGACCAACACACATTCCAATTTCCAAAAGTACTCGGTAACTGCAAGTCCGAGATGAGCTATACAGTGTTGATTACTATTGGTTGAATGGGTGGGGAAAACTTTGACTTTAATTAGAACTGACAGGTCGTTTTGAGTTGCTTCGTTTTCTCCATTTTAAGAATGGAGCCTGTTGTAATATGTATTTTTTTTATTATTATTCTTAGAGACATTTTATATTATGCGGGGGCGCTGTGGTTTTGTCTATAAAATCTTTAGTTTGTTAATTTTCTGTGACGCAAGTGTAGGTCCTTGTAAAAGAATTGACGTCTCCCCATTTCTCTTTTGTGTTTTTTACGGAGTTTTTTTTTATACATATAAAGAATTTGGCATACCACACTTGGATTTATACTGTTCACTTCATTTCTGCTAACAGTGTTCACTTGCAACTACGTGCGAGTTGCCACTTAAAAAACTTTTCTTTACGCACGGCATTTGTTATATACGCACTTCAGAACGTGTGCCATCCGGGTTAACAATTGAAGGTTGTCGAACTTTCTCTACTGGAAGCATTACGATTCATCTTTTAAAATGTTGTAGGTCACAAGCGGCAAGGGCAAATTAGTCCTTATAACCTTGGTTCTACCTTACTCAAATTTGTTTTATATGTATTCACAAGCTCTCCTATTCACGTTTCGTTTTGTTCGGTGTTTTCGCAAATTCCTCCGTATTATTACAGTTTCTCTATTTTGAATTGTAGAAGGGAACAGTGCCTTTTTTTCTATGCTGGCTATAGTCCATTTTGGCAGATGCTGCAGTTCGTTTTCTCTACAGCAGATGATGTATGTGCACTCAGGCGCTATATTTGTTTTTCAACCGTCTCGTGGCGGTGTCACATACGCACTATTCGCCATGTTTCTTGCCTCATGATCAGTTTGCTCCTGACCACACAGCTTGTCTGGTCATTTTAATCAAACCTCACTTTTATCCTTACCTTCACGCGCCCTACCCTCGTCCTCGTGTAACAACTTGACCCTCACCCTGATGAGATTGAACACGTATGCTGTAAGTACGTTTTCCCTCTTAAAATACGCGAAAAAGTTCAGTGAACTGGAACGAAATATTGTAGGGGTTTTAACTCTTGGGTCTCACGCGAATTTCTGACACTTCTAAAACAAAAAAATCTTGTCCATGTTTCGAATTCCGCTTCGTTTCCAATCCACAATTACTTCGTACAATAAATAAAATTAATATTTCGTAATAAAACAAACGTTATATTGTGGTAAAATTTGTTCATGTCAGTGTTGCAAGCCTGGTATATTTTTCAAATGGTATTATCTCCCTTGTATATTTGACATCCTCTAGTGATGGTACACATATGTAAATCTCGGAACGCAATAATTCAAACTGAGTATTGTAGCAGGTTAAACCTGGAAAATGCTACTACATTGTGGGATTCACAAATGACTTTTACCATCAGTAGCGGATATCAGATATATCGACGGTGGAAAATAGAAAAAGGGGCGTAAGCGCCAATTTTGTGAATTAACAATTCCCTCTAGGTACGTAGTCCGCTCTATCGAACAGTATAAATGATATATAGGTATCTGCTTTCTGTAGGAAATAAATGCAAGAAAACTCTTGGCACAAGTGTTATTAAGTAACAGGATTTTAAAACATTCGTGTTTTTCCTGAAAATATTATGATTTGGCTCTTATGCCCTTTATACTTCCCACCGTCACAAAACCAATGTAGTGTCGTTTGAGAAACAAAAATTCTTATATCAGATTGGCAACACTGACTCCCCTGTGACATCAAACCGTATTGATATAAATCATCTCCCCAAAACTGAACTCTACTTTGTTGCATCGTTTGATTTTTTTTCGAGACATTCATTGTTACCATTGTTCAGATATCGATTTGGGGCTCCAGTTAGGAACCCGTGTTATCTCGAAAACGAATCTGAATTCGATACATGAGCAAGGTCGCGGTTTCTCTTGTTTTTGTCCGGAGTTCACGTACAAAGTTGTCCGCATATTTTGGACTCGCCTTGTATAGTATGAAAAGATGATGTGAGGTGATCAGCTTTATTGGTCAACATTTCCTATTAGTATTTGTAGTTTGATTCTTTAGGTGAATTCCAGAACTTTTATTTGTTCAAGAATGCTATAAAGGTACTCACTCCCGCCTGGAAATTCTCATATTCTAAACAGGTGAAGGCTACAGCACCCTTGCCTCAGTTCCATAACCTTTGGTTCTATTTTTGCCATTTGTCAGTTGTTCATTGTTTATTAGAAGTATGTTTTACAAATGTGTTGCGTGTAGTGTTTTAAATTTTAACAGCTTACAATAACTGGTTAGAATTTGAAGTTTTAGGTAGTTGTGTAGGAAAGCGGTTTATTTCTATGTTGACGTAGTTCAAACCGGTAATTAGGATAGGTTTCGGTTTTGAGATCAAAATAACCAAGTTCAAGTGTGGTTTAAACGTATGACTTAATTTTTTTGCTTGGTACGATGTAGACAAAATAGTGGTTGAACTTGATATTCGTTCGATTGTTTAATTAAAATTACCTGTACAAGTTTTGATGGCATTTATTTGTTTTCTTAATTTTGAATCCTATATTCTGACCTGATGCTTTGATTTTACGTTTTTCTTGTCACCAGGCAAATGACAGGTTGATGTATCTGCAACTTAAAGGCCATGAATGTTAAAATCAGTTCAAATTTATTTTTTGACATATCCTTCGCATTTCAGTAGGTCTTCGGATTGGCATTGGGGAGGTACGCTGGTTCGAACCTCTCTGCCAGTCATCATGAGTGAAGTTTGCCAGGGTTTTTACCTAGTTATACCAGGCAAATGCTGTGATGGTACCTCTACAGACTATCTTCCCCAGCTCTCCGGGAATAGATCGCTGAGGGGCATCAAGAACATGCCTTAGACATGTGACGGGCTTAGACCATAGCTCCCTGTTTATCCTTTTCTGTGGCACTGAATGGTTTCAGTGAGAAAGAAATGCGAAAGGGTTTGTAAATCCGCAGGAAAATTAAAGTTTCAGCTATCCATTGTTGTCTGTTGTCTTTGATATTTATGGGAAGTTCAAATTCTGGTTGCTTCGTCAGTACTAGTAACATTTGATCTTTTGGCAGTTGTCAGATGTTTTTAGTGGTCCACATTAAAAAAGGAAGTCCCAACAGCATGATTGTGCTGTTAGTTATTCCTTGAAAATTAATTACCAGTTCTTAGTATCTAGAGATCAGTAACACCGTGACTAAACGCTTGTCGAGGAGCCTCGTGTATTTACGTGTGGTTGTTCGAGTGAACTTAGACAGACTTCGAAGAAAACGTTATGTGCGAGATCGTACGAAATGAAGGAAACTAATTGTTCTGTTGAAAAAATAAACAAAAATCAATTGTGGATATTATATTTGCACAGTACCAGTGTTCCATTGTAGTGTACCAGTGTTTCCAAATTACGATTTCATATTTTGAAGCATCACTGTTAGATCCTTAGATTGTTTTTAAGTGAAACATTTGATTTTGACTTTAACCAAATGATTACAGAGACTGTCAAGTTTTTATTGAAGAATTACTGTGATATTCATTGGGACTCCTCTGGTCCTCAGAATTAACCGCCGTGATTACTTGACGAGAAAATAAAGCTAATTTTAAACTTGATTTATGCAGTCTCGTTATCTGTGTATATATCTTATAGAAATTAACTTTGTTGTTATTGTTTTTTAGGAGATTCACTTTCCAATCCACGTCTTGGTCTGTCTGGAGGTTTGGGTGCAAGGTCGTCTGCATTCAGTTCAAGAGGCCGTGGATTTGATTCAGGTATTTAGGGCTAGCTTAGAATAGTACTACGTTACTGTAGCAATTCGAATTCCAAGTAAAATGTAATATTAAACCTTCGCTTACGAAACAATGACAATATTACTACAAAAACTAATCGTTTTTCTACAATAACAAGTTTCATAATGAGTAGCATTTATGAATAACGTATGGTATGTACGCTTAAGAATAATGTAACATCTGTTTACTGTGTTTTCTCCGATACTCTCTTCCTGAGGTTTGTAGTTGCCGACTCTGTTGAAATGTTTAACTTCAGCTGAGGCGTCAGGTGTTCCTGCAAGAAGGGCCAAGCTTTATTATGGAGTAGCAAAAAGAATCAAGACTACATTATCTCAAAAATTTCCTTTTTGGAATTCAGTTCGATAGCTTCCTTGTTCACAAGATGATTTGGTCATACAGGGTGTTGTAAAACTCCGACAAACCCACGTCACGAAATTTCTGACATGAAAATAAGAAAAAAGTATAGGCCATCGAGGGTGCACAAATGTTTCGTTACGGCGCTCTCGTAGGTTGCCGAAAGTGTGGGGAAAACTTCATCTACAGGCTATTTCCAACACCATGAACAGTAGAACTGAGGTGACATGGTACCCTCAAAGACTTCAAACCCTGTTCTATCCAAAATTGTGCAATGGGTGCGCAAGAGATTCCCAAAATAAAGTGGATTCAGATACATTCTTTGGAATAAATATGGATCGAAATAAGTACAAGACTACTTGCTATGTGGGCCTTGATGATAAACGTCAAGGCCGGTCAATGACTAGTCGCTTTTACGCGAGCACTTAATCATCGTTCCGCAAAGGAAATATGCTTGAGATACCGACTTGCCGCAGACGAATTACTGTTACTTTCTGGAAGGTAGTCCTATTCATCCTTCGACCCTCCTTCAGAGATTTCTGAGAATCTCCTCCTTCCTTTGGGGAATCCCTTACGCACCCATTGTACAATTTCGGATAGATCAGGTTTTTGAAGTCGGAGAGCACCATGACGCCTCAGTTGTACTGTGAATGGTATTGGAAATATCAAGCTCTGGAGTTTATTTTCCCACACTTTCGGCAGCCTATAGCGCCGAAACGAAACACCCTATCCCTTTTTTTTAAATCATGTTTTTATCAAAAATAATGTGAGGTGATTTTGTCGGCGTTATTTTTGCAACACCCTGTAGAAATAGTTCCATTATAAGAAATTTCGATTTGTGCCTTTGCTTCTATTCTGAAATATTCATTTGGATTCTCATGCTTCTAGAAAAGTCTGGTGGTGGTTATATTTTTCTTCGCATTCAGATGTAAGGATGTGCTTCATATACATGTGAGTGTTCTGACATTCGCTGGTGCCTGGGAAATGGACGGAAAATAATCCATTTTGTATGCTTACTGAAAGTTTTCGCTAAAATGAGATCGAGCCTTATGTGAACTGTATATGTAGTGTTGTCTTTCTTGTATTACATCATGCCATGAAACTCTTCAATCAGTTGGTAATACGCGAATAGAAACACAGATCGTGATTTCGCTGTTGATAACATGGCTGATAACTCAAATTGTGTGATATTCAAAGCCTTTGCCATTGACCTGTTTTTGAGCTTAGACGTTTGTGGCAAGACAACCATGTGTACAGTGAATTCAATTGTTCGTATTCGTCAGTAAGATTACCTGAACCATATTTGTATTAAACATATTTTATCCTGTTTACCTTTCCTCTTTACCTACCTGTTTTATATTACCAGTTTAAAAAAAAAAAAAAACTACCACCTTGTTTTCCTGTTAATACGAGATGCTGTTCTTCGTGGTTATATTTTAAATCATTAACCACTTTCACAGTACATGGAAGAAAATTATGAAGTATAATTAACTTTGAAGTAAGCAAAACCTATGTATTAATTAATTAATCCTGATTAATTTATACTAACTTCATACCGAGAAAATACTTGAAACAGTTTGCAGTAGAACTAATTATTTTGTGCGAAGCTCTTTTGTGTTGAGAAGTATTTTAAGTTTTGTTTAATTCAGAAAAAAAAGAAATAAATGTTTATATAATTCTCATTTTAAGTAAGATTTTAATTTTTTACATTGCTCAGCACTTTCATTTTTACAGGTCTAAGGATGGGATACAGCACATCCCTCTCAGGACGACTTTCGGGAAAATGGTTTTAACATTAACACTCCAGAAATGTTATTACAGTGGGTATATGGTCTCTCTTTAAAAGAATTTAAGTAAGCTACAGAAATTAAGGGGAGGGTTTTCTTAAAGATGGGTAAAATAGAACAGTATTATATTACTAACGTATTTAATTATTAGAACGTTTTAAGGATTCCTTACTCCTAGAGAAGCAAATAGATGATCAAACTTGTCAGTATTTCGTAGGCAAAAGAACCGTGTGAACTGAAGGAAAAATTAACGATTTCGGGGAAAAAATCGTTACAATACCCCATATCCTAGTTCACCATACTTCCTTCCACTAATAACGAGCCAATTATAAACCAGTTGCAAGAGAATTCTTTGCTAACAAGGTATTATTGATTACCATTTTAAAATATATATATTTTTTATGTCATTTACTTGATGTATATTTGTTTGCATCGTGCGTTTTTCTATCAGAAGAAAAATTACTATATTTTTGTGTGCTATTGCTATGATAGTGCTTGGCTTATTTTTTTTTGTGCTAGGTAGAATTCATGGTTATGAGTACGTTTACCTTTGTGCATTAACAAGTGCCACCATTTATATTTAATGAATACTAAAAGAAGTTATTCTATTGTTAATGATTGACAAGGAGGGAAATATGTAGAATCATTCACTACATTAAATACATACTTATAATTGTCATTAACAGTTCAGCAGTAATACAAAAGGCATTCATGTATGGTATAATTTGTCCAAGGCTTATGGCGGCTGAACTTCGTACGAACGATTTCTTTAAATGCAATCGGGGAACTTCGTTTCTGTTAGTTTTCCTCTTACGAAATTGTCGTCTGCTTGCCCAGAATCTGCGTGAGTTCTGAAGATTACAACGTTGCCGCATCTGTACTTTGCAGTGACAGACTGCAACTGCATTCTCTTGTTGCTAAAGTGCGTGCAACTTGGCAGCAATGTCAGGAACAAGACTCACATTTGCACCGCATCAGGTGAACTCCCATCTTTTGCGTTCCCACTCACAGAATGAATGAGCCAAAAATTTATCCTCTCATTGGTTACGTTGTCGCAGGTTTTTTTTTTTTTTTCTTCGTCAGTCACCCGCCGTAAGCCCTTGGACGAAGTATAGTAAAATGTGTTGACTTCTTGTGGTTTGCGATGCATTTCTCATCATGAATAACTGAAGCTTGTATCCGATTCTTAGTGATTATACCTTCCCCGTCCCCCCTAAAATTTTGTTTTCGTCTATCCTAAGTTTTGATTATTTTGTGTGGAATGCGAAAACAAGAGTATCTGCTCAGATATATTTTTCGTACGTATGTGCTTGATGTGTGCATTGTGCCTATGTATTACTAAATAGCATTGTCTTAAGTGGTGGTGGGATATTCGTAACGTGATGTCTCACAACTGACAAAATGAAAAGAAAAACAGATATCCGTTTACACTGAAGTAGTTGACTTGTTCATTAATTGTGGCAGGAGTAAATTAATTAGCCTATCCTAACTTGTCCCATTGTTTTCTTCATTGCCAGCAGACGAATGCCGAGATTACACCTAGAATGTACATTTGCTGTCCTGTTAACTTTTGACACGCATTAGTCACGAATGTCTTTAAAAAATTATCTCGTGTGATACACACGTGCCATGAGCGGCGCATGGAGGATGTGGAGTTAGCGTTCCACATATTCTCGACCTACGGCACGAACTGAGGTGTGGTGGTGACTCCCACGCTCAAACACCTTGACCTTCCAAGGTGGTGCCCAGGAATACCAAGGGATCTGGTAGGAGACTGAGCGCATCTCAGAGTGCTCCAGCGTCCTGGCCAGGATTCGAACCCAGGCCAGCCGATTCGTAGACAGACGTGCTACCTCCTGAACCACAATACGACTCCTTAATGTAAATTAAAACCGCAAGTACATGTAACTCGGAAATTTTTACTTAGTTCGTTGAAAGATATTTTTTTCTAGGTTTCACTGATCATGCGGGATTACCGGAAAGCAGCCAGAAATCAGGGCAAAGTTAGACAGTTCGGTGGACTAAAATATTTACTTTTGCTTTCTGTGCATGTGGTGACTGGTTCTGATCCCGTGGGAGTCCATTGAACCAAGTAGTACACCCGTCCTTAGCTCGTGTAGAACGTTAATAAGTCAGAGAAAATACAAAAAAGTTAAGAGAAGTTCCGAAAAATAATCTCCATTTGGAAAATGTAAACAAGCAATTCTGCCTTATACTAGAGTAAGATCCCTAGTATCGTTTGAATTTAACGTTGTGTGTGTGGTGAACGGCGATTCGGGTAAGAATTGTTAACTAGCGCTGGCGCTGCCTTGGAGAGTACTCAGTGATTCACAATGTACGGAAAAGAGGTTTTTGGGATGTCTATATAAATTTTCTTTGCATACATACATACATACATACATAAACACACACGTGTTCTTTAAGAGGGCTCCTAGCTCCAACCCTCCCATTTTTAACATGTTTCAAAATATTTCAAAAAGTAAGTAAATTGATAGCGCACTAGAACTTACGAATTACTATTATAGAATGCAGTGGACAGCGATTTCGAGATGGTGTCAGTTGACGAGTGATAAGTTTTCAAAGTTTATGACGTCATTATTTAATTGAATGAAGTCTGAGAACGCATGAATCGACAAGATTTCCAGATCGCTGTCCATTGCATTTCATAGTAATT
>JAGDQP010053621.1:2539-13519 GCA_022664845.1 Lepisma saccharinum
ATTCCCGATGGGGGCTCAAATATTTCGGTGTTGACCCAGCATCGTGAGGACAATTGGGGAGCTGCTGTGAATAAAAGACAGTTGCGATCACAGTGAGAGCTTCGGCTCTCCTCTCCCAACCCGTCTGGTCAGCGTGGGAGCAGTAGACCAACTCCTCCCTTCGGGGTGAGGCCTCATCCACTAGTGGATTGAATATGGCTGTGATTTATTATTATTATATATATATATAGAATATAAGCCAAGTATATACATTTGGGTAAAAGAAATACTTCCTAACTTGACAAGCTAAGATTCCTAGAAATAGCAGCACTGCGAAAAGGTGTCGTTTCTAGATTCCATCTTTATTATTATTTCAGTTGTTGTTCTTTAGTTTTGGAGATGGACCAAACAACGACTATCACAGGTCATAGTAGGGCTAAGAAGTGTGGTAGAAAAGATACTTTTTTAACATGCAAATTTTGTGATGTCCGTATCGAATGGGCTAAAAAGGATCCCATACCATAACATTGTTTTGAAAATAAGGTACATTTAAAGCGTAAGCTAAATACTTTAGCACTAAAAGAACTTTCATTTCAGAAGAGGGGAAAAAGTAACTAATAGTGTGATACGAACAGCCCCGCGTACCTTTATATTTCTCTATATGTAACTGCTCCGGTTTTGCGTGGGATTTGAAAGAAAATAGGTCCACCTGTAAAGCGAAGCAAATTAGTAAATGGGGACCCTATCCTAACTAACATGCAAGTTGGGTATGCAGCCGACCGAAAGGGATGAGTCTGTGCTGACCCATAAAACTAATGCTATCTAAATCCCCGCGGCAAAAGGAAAACCTGAAATAAAACAATAGGTTCTTTTTAGCACCTATTTATTACTCAAGCCGAAATCCAAGAGAGAATAATAATATAGTGAGATGCAGGCTCTTATATACCCTGCTAAGATGGCGGTAGTAAGGCTTCCTCCTAACCAAAATAGTTTTATTATAAATATTTTGATGACTTTAGAAATAATTTTGAAAATTACAAATTACATTAAAAGTTTCCAAATTAATTATAGAATTATGTAATATTTCAATATTTCTTAAATTTGGTTTCTTTATTTGTAAGTAGTTCGGGCGTGAAATAGTAATTCAGTGTTCTTGTGCAAAGTAAATCGGTTTTCCATACACACACACATATATAATTCCGAAATCATATTGTTTAAAAGAATAATTTTGTTCAAATTCTTGAATCCTTTTTTTTTTCTTTTGGTCATATTCGAAAGTCTTTAATAGAGCAAAGTATTCAACAATAATTTCGATCAAATAGGTATTCAGTCTGAATTACAATAAATTGCAGTGACAAAAGGGTTGAATTTATATAAACAGTTCCGGGACTGACATAAGCGACAAATTAGTTACAACGTATGGCACTCCGCCAAGCACGAGGGTCGTCACAAGTAAAATAATGGAATCTATTTAAGGTACAACCAACCCACACCACCACAGAAAGTTAGACGAACCTGCAGAACGCGATCGGCATCGAAGATTCCACATATGAATAACTATTATAAAATTATTAGAATCGTCTTCATTACATCGTGCGTGTTTCGACGTCAAGTGTTATGGCACAAGTAAGGAGTAATCAGTTGGTGATATTAATTAGAACTAAAATTAAATATTATATTTACATGGGTTTCTAGTGATGTCCAAATAGTTAGAAGACTAATAATCAACAAAAGTTGATACCGGTATAATACATTTTAACTAACGGTCTTTCGTACATAAAATAAATTGTTTAAAATTAAATAATAATACTGTGATTCTTGATATTGCTGAATATCAATATTTTAATATTGTTTCTAAGAAATTAATTTAATATTATTAATGTAAGATCATAATGAGGACACGTATATCAATAATTTTACGGAAAAATAGTTGAAGTGAAATTAAGTTGATGAAGCTGTACAACGAGAACGTAAGTATCTTTCCCTTCGCGAATTTAAACGAAAGTTTACGCTAAGAAATAATACGTCTAAGCATCGTCCATTCTTGAAATTGAAACCAGTAATGATGTCATAGGAGATACGATGACATATGCTGACGTCATTTTGTTGTGCCATTTGAAAAGTACATAAAATTTTGAAATGAGCAAGAAAAAAAAAAAAAAAAAAAAACTACTGGAGATATCTCCTTCAAGGTTTCATGATGCGTTTGGAATAAACTAAGGTTTATAATAAATAACTTGTAAATCCACCAAGAGTTTGTTGTACTCTGCCACAAGAAAGAAAGTAAAAAGCTGTAAATTTCCCTTCTCTCCGTAGCATACGTTTGTATGTTAGTACTTTCTATTGTGTTGCTTTATTTGTATATTCTTTCCGTGTAAGTTTTCACTACTCTCCAGCATACTTCATCTCCGTGTTATTCTGGAGATTCATAACCGCTGCTCGTGTGTGTAATAATAAAACTCTAACTTGAATGTGAATTTCAGACAACGAAGGAGCTAGAGAAGGCAGACCTGCAGAGAAAAGAAGAATTTAAGGAGTATGAAATGCAGAAGAAGTACGAGCAAGAAGAGAAACTGAAACTTATGGACGAAGAACACAAGAAACAATTACAGCAGGAGTATGAAGAACAACTAAGCAAGCACAAACAACACCCAAATGTAAGTATTTTTTTTCTGTAAGATCATTCATTTGTATCATAGCAGGGCATTTTATTTCGTTAAGTCTTCATTCGTTTGTAAGCTTGGTTCCGCATCTACCAAATTGCTGTATACGTTGGAATAACCTTTACGCGTTTGCTCTAAGAATATCTGTAGATTACTTATGTATTTGTTTTCTATCCAAACGTGCCCAATTGTTTTTGAGAAGACTTTCCATGTTGCGATAAATAAACTGTAAAATGTAGTTCATATAATGCGACTTATCGTTGTATTAAAATTTCCCAACGTGAATAATCTCTTCATGCTGCTTTCCTGCGTTTCTAAGTTTACCCGGCGTGTAGCTTGTTCAGACACCAATGCAATTTTCATTTTTGTGAAAGGTGAAGATAGTAAAATAAAAAGAACAATACTCAGCTACGATATGCCAAAAGAATTCATAATGAACTATAACTGATTATGGATGAATGTCTGATTATAATTATGTATATATTTTCTACTTGACTCTATTATTTAATGTTTTATGTTAATTATTGTACTAGTCTGTATTGTTATAGCGTTTTGGTCAAGAAGTAGTAATATCTTAATGTAAAGGTACTACTCTAAAGAGTAAAAGGGACGTGGTGGCTCAATGGTTAAAGTACTTACATCTGGCGCTTGGGGTCGTCAGTTCGAACCCTGACCGTGCCATGTGGGTTTTGTGGTGGACAAAAACTGTGTGCGTGGGTTTTCTCAGGGCTGTTCCGTTCTGTCCCACTTTCTTCATTCCACCAATCATCCCATCATCATCCCCCCTGCCTGAGCCAAAGTTTTCTAAAGGCCTTAAAAATTAAATTCAAATTCAATTCTAAGTAAATACAGGAGTTTTCAGACCCCTAATAGTCGTTTTATTTATATGATCACGTGATAGACGCAGGTAAACGCAGTTCCGTAGCACACCCGACTTCGTCGACTGGAGGAACTTGTGCATAAATGTGGTCTGCAGGTTTGACTGATAACGTATCTCTTCCAAGAGAACCCTACAAACCTTTATAATAGTTTGTTTATCCAAGAACTTCTCATCGAGGTACTCAGGAACTGTTGCACTATGTATCTATTGTCTTGTACTCCTCAACAAATACAGAATAATTAGTGCCTTTCGACATTTTGCACTAGTCATTGGCTATTTGATTCTTTCAGTAAATTCTGGGGATCCAATTGAGTGTGATCAAGTGATTAAAAGAAAGAAAGAAAAAAATTGCACAGTTTACAATCGATAAAAGCCAAAGCTAAAAATAAATTTCATTACACAAAACTATCGTAGATAGCATGAAAGACTGCAGTTGTGTCATTAATGACACAATTATGTGAAAGTGGAGTTGGAACAGTGGGTAACGTAGCTGATGTTGCATTAGCAAAAGGATTTTATTAATGTAGGTGGTAACTGCGGGAACATTTGATACCAAAAGTTAGGTCGCTACTTCTACCAAATCAGTGATATACACTTAAAATTACATTTTATGGCAGGCGCATGTTCGTTGTGCGACATTCATAAGTTAACTCAATGAATGAGTAATGCAGTGAATTTAATAATTACAGTGCAATACGAGGAATGATATTGTAATTGGTTGGGACATTGTGTACAACATTCAACACTGCTCAGTTAGATGAATCACACTTGGAAATGGCATTTTTAAACAACATGCCTGTAATTTAAATTGATTCAACTTGAATAAGGTGTAGTAGTGTTTCGTGTTTGGTCGCCTCTTCCTGGAGTTGTGGTGCTGGACTGTTTCTGAAACAGTCACAGTTTAAATAATTGTCTCTTTCATCGTGGCTGGCGTAATCATTGGTTGTTGAGAAGTTCTTGGAGAATATCTACTTCTGAACGGTCATCTACCAAAACTGAACCGAGCCAAGCAGAGTCGAACGAGCGTTGAGTGAGAATTGCCAAGCAATGCTGGTCGCTTTTATATGATTTCTTCGTGGGGAAGGTCCTTGGTGCATTGTTCCATGCACCGATGTACAGTCTATGACGTATTTCTTTCAGGATTAAATTCTTGTAATGTATTGAAGGTATCAAAACCAAGATCATAGGAATATTCCACATGCACCGATTGCATCATTCGTTCGAAAACAGATGTATGATTCATTGTTACCTTGAACTGACTAAAGTATGTGTGAGTGTGTTAATTCATTGTTTACTGCGTTATGCTGTCGCCAAAATGATCTGTCTGCATGCTTTATTAACAGAAAAATACATTATAACTGAAAATCTAACTTCAGCTAAGGGTTTAAAAGTTATAGGAACCACTGGGTGGTGGTTCTTTGACATCCTGCATAAGGTAATTTACGAGGAGAATGGGTGTTTTGCCCACAGGCAGTTGTATAACCCGATGGTCTCTTGCCAAGGTGAGCCATGGCGGTGGCTTGCTATTGCCTTACATCAGATGAAGACGTAGTAAGGGGGAAGACGGGACTTACATTTTATTATTATTCAGGGCATTTAAAAATGATCGTAAATTGAAGGATGATTTCCTCAGGCTAAACCAAGGGAAAATGTTCTTCTGAATCAATTTCGCAAAATTCGTATTTTCGGATCTAGATAGATTGTATTGGCACGGTATTGACCCAAATTATTTATTATCCACGTAGTGCATTTGAGCAAAGTTTATGGTTGAATAATGTAGCTCATTGAGGATTTTGATGCTTGTCTACTGCACATTATTAATTCCTTGATAATGAAAGTTTTACGTGGAGAAAACCCCTTATATGGCACTTTTATAAATTTTGGTCAAATACATTTCTTGGGCATAAGTTAGATTGTGATTTGCTAAGGCCTTACGTCATTTTTTTGTTAACGCTTTTACGTCATGTGACAGTGCCAGGCAACAATTAGGTGCCCGTCGCTACGAAACTATGCAAGTTTCAAACTGTAGTCAAAGGAACATTTATTCTTGTTTCGGTTTGAGGAATTTACCCTTCAATTTTTAAACACCCAATATAAGCTAAAGAACATAATCCTCAGTAGTAACATGCAGAGAATCCTGAAATTCAATATGTGTTATTCTTTGGATTAGTTCTTTTTTTTCTCTTTTAAATATAGAACATTTTATGTGAATTAACTAGTGTCATTATTGTGTATGTGGATATAATTGTGTATTTCTGATTCCAGCTCCATCACCCGGGGAGCAAACAACAGCTGGAAGAAGTTTGGGAGGAACAAGATCATTTGAGTCCCGAGGATTTTAACCCCAAAACATTCTTTTATCTTCATGGTAAGGAACAGTAATACTGAAAAGAGGTGGCACTTTAAAGGAAAAAAATATCAGTTAATAACTAAAACTTGGTAACCATATATTAGTTGTGCTATGAAGTATGACAAAAGCGGCTGTGCGAATTGTGTAGGGGACAGAATGACGGATAGTTTAGGGCTACGGAATTAGTATATCATCATCATCAGGCACTCAATCCAATATTAAGAACTTCAAAAATATGTTGTTGTTTTTTTTTTAAATGTTACTAGATATTTTAGCTAATATTACAGGGTGTCTGCATGAACTTTAGTCATTCGTGCTGAAAGTCAAGGAAAATTCATGAAATTCAGTTTCAGGTTATGAATTCATCAGGTAAACCTTGTAATTTCTAGCTATTTTAATGGTACATTTGCCATTCTCCTCTTCTGCATTTCAAGCACGTTTGATATTGTGAGCTTTTAATGTTACAGCAGAATTTGGGTTTTGTGAACTCTGTCGACACCCTGTATTATTGCTCATAATTGAGAGAGTTTTATAAATTAATATGCTTAATATTTTTCATTCTTAAAGGCATGATGTATAATGTAAGTTCTTTTTAGTATTATAATACAAGGCTCATTCAGTAAATAACCGACAAGTAGTATAGAAAATATAAAGTACGACCGTGTCCTTGAGCTATTCATAGCTGCCTGCCTCGCGCAGGAGACGCTGGGAAAGAGTTACACAAGATGGCGGCACTCTTACAGCAGTGCATCAAACTGGAGCAGCGAAGTGTCGTTAAGATTTTTTTGAGTGAAGGCGTGAGACCAATATAAATTCATCGCCGCATGACAGTTTAATACGGTGAAAACTGTATGAGTCCAACACAAGTGTACGAGTAGGTTGAGAAGTTCGAACAGGACATAAACGGTGTTGAAGATTCTCCGCTCTTTCACTGTAGTCTCGAAAATCAGCATTGGTAAAATGGAAAACTTGATACGGGGTAACCGACGTGGTACTCGAAGTTTTATGTAAGTGAAATTGCTTCACAGATGGAGATGAGTGCAGGATCAGCCCACCATATCGTTCATAATGTACTGGGGCTCCGGAAAGTGTAGGCGAGGCAGGTTCCGAAACGTTTGATACCGGAAATGAAAGAGAGACGTATTGATGTGTTCAGAGAACTTTTGCGCCGGTAAAGCTGACTCTGAGGCACTTCTTCATCGTATTATCACTGGAGATGAAAGTTGGGTTCATTTCTACGAACCAGAACGAGGACAACAATGGAATGGCGACATCCTTCGTCTCCCAGACCGAAAAAAGGTGCGTGCTTAACGGAGTGCTGGAAAAGTCATGGTAACGTTGTTTTGGGACCACAAAGGGACAATTCATGGACTTTACATGCCTAGAGATCAAAATGTAAACAGTACGACCTACTCCAACCTTGTGCGCGAAAAACTGAAACCAGCCATTCTGCAGAAACGACGTCGTCTGGTTAGGGGTGAACGGTTCCTCAAAATGTAAACCGCGGTTTCGGTTTGGAGCGGTTAACCGAAACCGAACTGAATCATTCTCAAACCGAACCGGTTTGAAGTCTAAACCGACTGATTCGGTGTAAACTACAAACCGCACCGAAACCGGTTTTTGGAACACCCCTAGGATGAGTTTAAAGTTTCATTCTAAACGTAGCTTCCCCTGGAACAGCATCCACACTTCAAGTAATTACCCCCTCCCAGGGTATCTCTCATACATCCACGGTCCACCCATGCCGTAAAGTTGTCTTCCAACTGATATTAAGAGTTTTATTCCAATTTCCAAAGCACCATTGAAAGTATGAACCCTCAATTGTTTCAGTAATATCGAAATAATTTTACAACTGAATGAAGTTATACCGAAAAACATAAAATTACAGCCCCATTATAGTCTCCGGGTGGACGGTTCCTAATAACGCAAACTGCATTTCCATCGATTTCGATTATTTAACTGAAACCGAACAAAACAGTCCTTAAACAGGGTCCAACAGTTCTTAAACCGAACCGAACCATTCTACAAACCAAACCGAACCGGTTTGAAGTCCAAACCGACTGATTCGGTTTAAGCTACAAACTGAACCGAAACCGGTTAACCGGCTTTTGGAACACCCCTACGTCTGGTGTCAAATGGTGTGCTTTTGCTCCACAACAATGCGAGACCATACACTGCCAAGGTCACATTGTCTGTTATCGAGGACCTATGGTTTGAGTGCTTATCCCACCCTCCATATTTGCCCGATCTCGCACCTTCAGATTTCCACATTTGTGGCCTACTGAAAGATGCACTAAGTGGATCGAGGTTCCAGAAGGACGAGCAAGTTAAGTGTCCATGTATGAGTTGATACGCAATGGTCCAAAATTATTATTTTTTCCCGTGGAGTCAGGGTCCTTGTCACGCGCTGGCGTAGGAGAGGGGACTATGTTGAAAATACTAATGTATTATTGCTTTAATAAATATTCCGCAAAAACATATTTCTGATCATTTATTAAATGAGCCTTGTATTAACCTAAACTTCCGTGAGTGTCATTTTGAGCTTAATGAAAATGGGCGATTCATCTAATTATGAAATTTGGAGTTTTAATGTGACGTTAAGATATTTAGGGATGCTATGAATTCAATGAACGTTTCAGATTAATATCTGAGCAAGTGTAATTTTGTTGTGGATTGAGATTGTGATAGCTAGACAAAATCACACATTAACATTTAAGGTGGGAATTCAGTGGCTAGGTAGTGATAGTACCACTGTGCCACAGACATGATTGCATAAGCTATTCAACATCTTGGCTATCTGGAGATCAAGGTATGATTTCCCGCTGTTCTAGAAATATTTTTTCCATGCATCTTTTAAAGATAATCTGAAGCAACGATCTCCAACAAAAGATGGTAGCACTATCTCCGTATATGTCTAATGTATTTTCACTGTTACATGAAATTTTCTTGCTGCTCATATGAATTCAAGCCTAGAGAGTTGAAACTTTCAGGGAAGAAAGTTCATAACCAATTCAAGAGCGTGATCGAAACCGATTTCTTATTTTCGTTTGCCTTCATTGTTGTTGTGAATATCGAAATCTGTAACAAAGAACAAAAGAGAAAATTAAGAATCGGCATCGATCATGCTCTTGAACTAGTTGTGAACTTCCTTCCCTGAAAGTTTGAACTCTCTAGGCTTGAATTTGTAGGAGCAACAATGAAATTTCGTGTGACAGTGAAAATACATTAGACATATACGGAGGTAGTGCTGCCATCTTTTGTTGGAGATCGTTGCTTTAGATTTAAAGTTAAAAGTCAATCACATTAAGGCTTTTACTAAGACGATATCAAGATAACTTTCCTTTCCCAACTCTTCGACGGAGCAATGAATTCAATGACAAAACGGGATGCTGTCAAAACGATAAATCGTGTAAAGGTTCGATTAAATTGTAGGTGTTCAAGAGACATTGATTGTTCCTTTGAATAAAGAAGCTTCATTTTGAAATTATTTCTCAGATTTGGATGGCAACGGCTACTGGGATGCAAATGAAGTGAAGGCTTTGTTCCAAAAGGAATTGGATAAGATGTATGACCCTAATGCTCCAGAGGATGATATGAGAGAGAGAATAGAGGAGATGGAAAGAATGAGGGAACATGTATTTAATGAGTCTGATACCAATAAGGATCAATTAATTAGGTAAGATGAAAACTATACATTGTTTTTGGATTTGAAGTACGGTATATTTCTTTTTCTTTTAGGCAAAAAATTGCTTACATTAGAAGAATAGTAGAAGCACACATGGCGGAAAGGGACTACAGTGAAACTTCCGAATAGCGGACATCACAGTGACCTAAAAAACTGTCAGCTATTAGGAGGAGTCAACTATTTAGAAATCACCGGTAAACAATTGAAATAAGAAAATGACGTACACATTCAATTATTGTGTACTTGTTTTATCTAAATTACTATACTATAATACAGTGCAGTGTACATACATAGTTATCGTGTATTACAGTAAAAGGTGACATATTCTTTACATTCACAGAAAATCACTACTACACACCCAAAGACAGAATTACAGTACAGCACTGTAAAAACGCTAGTAGCAGTACAAGTCTCTATAACAATGTTGCAAGTTTTAAACACACTAGTATTCTTATTTTCCCTTGAGTTTTTGTTACTGGTTTTATCGTTGTTGCTAAGTTTTGTTATTGTTATTATGTGCGTTAATTGTGTTGCCTTGTTATTGTGCGTCATAAGAACCCACGGCTGGTCGTAGCGATCTTGGAAAGTGGGGAGGGAGTTGTTAAGCCTTAATTTGTCTTCGTGATAAGACGATTCATCTGACAATATTTCAAGAAGAAACCCGTACAGACGACGACCATATGTTGGCCTCGTCTGTAGTACAGAGGTTTTTACTTTAGAAAAGAGCAGTATCAAGTTGTCCGTTTTTGAGAGAGTTTGCTTACATAAAATTCACGGTTATTCTGCCGGGGAATTTAAAACTGTCCGTTATCGGAAGTTTCTTTGTGTTTTAATATTCCATTAGTTTTACGGTACATGAAATTACGAGTTAAAAAAATTATTTTAGTTTTCCAGAAGCTAAGATAATCGCAGTGTTATTGGAGCCATATTCGTGTATTATTAGGGCTTTATTTGTGCATATTCACTACTGCATCTGATAATGCTTTTCTTCTACAATTCAGCCCTCTCTGTCTTGTTGCTAACGTTATTGACTTGGGATCAACACTCGGAGGGTGTACGGTATGTTCACGCCAGCCATCTTAGTCCAGCAGGCGAATGGCGGAATTTCTTTTTCAGAAAGGTGTGGTGGCCGAGAACGTAGGTCATAAATCGAGTTAAAAATTAATTTAAAATTAAACTAAATTTTACTCTGAAACTGTCATTTTGCACTAGAAACTAAACCCATTTAGAGGCTGACCACACGTAAGTCACTATCTAAATTTTATTTTTTCTGTCATGTTCAGTTTGTGAGAAGTACTAATAGAAGCAATAACATTTGCGTGAAAGTACGGCTCTACTGGATTTGGCTATACGCGACCAATTTGGTACTTCTTTTTTGAGGATACCTCAGAATGCTTGTAGGTCAGTAGAGGAAGGAATCGAT
>JAGDQP010053622.1:0-13519 GCA_022664845.1 Lepisma saccharinum
TGCACGATTTGTTTGTTTTCTGCACCATTACGTAGAAGACTAATCTAACATAAGCGGACAAGTAGAAGAAAAGAATAACGTGTACAAAATTTTTTTCATCTTTCATAAGTTTTTATAAAATGTATTTTTTAATGTCAAATTTCAAAATGATTGTAAGTTTTAACGATCTAGCAGTGGGTTGAAATAATCGTACAACTTGACAATTCTGCGCTAAATTTACAAATAATTGGATGTTTTTTCTTTCTATTATTTACAACATTGTTTTCAGTCACTGTTAACATTTTATAAAAATACTTCATTTTTTTTAATGTTTCACTAACATTATGCTTTAATGTTTTATTTTGTGGATTAAAAATTATATACTTGTGTATATATAATCGTCTCAATCAAAGATAAGGTAGCAACCATAGGTGTAAAAATTACATTTTGTTATGCTTTTTTATACTTTAAGGTTGCTCCAATTATTATATTGATCAATATTATCTTTTATATCGATGATTTTGGTTGTACATAACTTTAATTAAATCTCAACATTTTCGTTGACGACAGATGGGTCCATTCCGGACAACAGTGAACAATTTTGAATGACGTATCCATTGCTTGATGACGTAAGTTGTAGATTTTGCGGGAAACTTATTAATCCAAAGTTCCAGGTATGACTCGGCGAGCCTATGATAGGTAAATCTGAGTGACAGTAGCACTCCTCGTGTCAGGGGAGCGCAACACCAAGCAAAGTCGATATTCATTATTTCGCGTCGACGTTTACATGTACAAGGAGTCAATCATTCGTTGCCTGTTGCGTGTCCTCATGCGTGTCCTTGGTTGCTAATTCCTCTGTCGCGAGAGACATTACGATAGCATGACTTGCCCTGATTGGTTGTTGTTGTCGCTACCTAGCTGGCGATTTCCAGTCCTAATATACAGACTGATTTCTCTAAACGTATACTCTTTGCTTCACTCGACATATCTTCCTGATGCCTTATACGTCATTCAGCCAATGAGGAGGGAATGTTTTACCTGTATATACATATCTTGGGTTGGCGATAGATTCTCTTTGGATTCTCTTCAATTCTACTCTCTGCTGGAAAAATCTTTATTTTATATAACTCAAATGTTTAGGTTTATGGCCTAATATTGCCTTCAGTATTCACATATACTAGACATGGAAAATAATCATTGTTTTAGGCAATATAAATAATCGACGTTTTACTAAATCTACAAATCAACATACACATAACAATACCCGTTACAATATCCACTGGATGTCGTATGGGCATCGTATGGACGTCCATTGGATGCCCGTGTGTTGTCATGGAAGGTGAGGTAATCTCTAAAACTTATGAAATTCACTATTGTAGATTAAATGTTAACAGCGAGATACAAAAACGCATAAATACTAAACTTTTAGTTAAATTTCGTTAATTAATTTAATGATATTCTCAACCCGGTTTTGTGTCTTGATGTATTAATATATGTACTATCTTTCACAGAAACAATTAATGTTGAAATAATAATAATAGCAGAAGAATTAACGAAGCTAGTACATATGTGTCCTCCATATGTGTAAAGAGATTGTTCTGATCCAATGGATCCATTACCACCCTTCAGCTTTTCTCTTGAATAACTGTGCAAAACCATAATATGTTTTATGTAGGACGGAGAGAGTTCGTATCCTTCTCGATGTTTCCCTTAAAAAAAAATCATTTATCTGAAATCGATATCATGTCTTCAGGGATGTTTTCCTATTTTTACTTTTTTTGCTCTTATTTTTCTTGGAAAGGAAAAGGGTACGGCAAAAAAGAGATTGTGTTTTTCTTCTCTGTCTTGTGTGTTTTTCTTTTACCTCGTTTGGATTTTCCAAGTGGATTAAAACAAAAGATTCCCGCCAACACCCGCGTTCTCTGAATATAAGGGAGCTCCTCCACATTATGCTTTCTATTTTGTGAGGTACCCAAGTTTTTTCCCCCTTCGGAACATTTTCTTTCTTGTTTTCTTCAACCTTAGGAAACTTAATGAAAAGAACACAGGACAAAAAAAAAGAAGAAAGAAGCTGGAAGACAACAATAACAATGACAAAACAAAAGAAGTAAAATTTGCCGCAAGTTCCAAAACAACAAATTTCATCAATACTGGTTTCTGTACATGTTCATTATTTTGTGAATAAGAACTTCCAGGTATTGCCCTCTAATTACTGCAAATTTTCTGCATGTTTGGTTCTTAATACTATAACTGTTAGTAAAATAACTGTTAAAATGGTTCATAAATTATCTTTTACTACAGTTTTAAGAGAATACTGTAGCAAAGTAGCAAGAGAAAAAATACAGTGGCTGTACTGGAATTTAGCAGAAAACACAGTGAGAAAGCTTCAAAAAATTGTGCACCACTTAGATCCCTCTCTTAAGATATGTCCATACGGTAGAAAGCAATAACAAACCAGAGACGGTTCACCTTATCCAATTACTTTCGGGACATAACCGATCATTTGTATGTATTATGAAAGTGATAAAGTCAGTGACATAATTCTTACAGGAACAATACAAAAATACAAGTGCCTAAGATAATTTTATTTAGTAGTTCGTCGATAACCAAATTTCAAATAGTGTTCTTTTTTACTTTAAGTAATATGATTATAAATAGTTAATACTACTAAATATAGCTTAAAACGAATTGCACCATTGCATTTGTGAGATTCTTCTAGTCCAAATTGATATGTCACATGACCACTTTCCTATTAAAACATACCGGAATCCAATATGGTGGATTTCAAGATGGCGGGCATGGTTCTATTGTTGCGAAAAATGTTGGCCACCTCTCATGTAACATCACGATATGTCTAATGTTTTTATTGCATATGATTTTGGGAACTAACAGCTTAACTTCTGACTTTTGAATCACCCTTACGCCCAACTTTGACCATGGTTCATTTGTAGGAGGTTAACGTTAAGCAACTAAAGTTTTCATTGTTAGCTTCGGCACGATGAGCCAATTAATTACATATGCACTACCAGTAAATTGCTTTGTGCGCCTATGGGTACTTTCCTTGTAAGGGCATCCAATAATGTCAACAACAAAATTAATGTTTCGTTTACTGTATTTGCTCTTTTTTTCATACAGTTAAGATATGCTTAGATATGCTCCCCACTTTTATATATGTAGGGCTCTTTTCTACTTTAAGCTCCTCAAGTTACGCCCTTATTTCTCTTATATTCTTTTACATATATATTCTTTTAATATGTAATTGGAGTAAGCACATTAGAAAAATTTCATTCCGTGAAAAAGAAATGAAGGTCGGAGACATTCATCAACATCCTTTGCTTGTTTATTTGACAATTCTTTTTTCATTTTATTCTTTTTTTTTACTTAATTTCTTTTTCTTGTGTTGTCGTAAAAAATAGACGTGTTGAATGAAAGTAACTGAAGAAATAAGAAGAAAAAGGAGTAGAAAGATGCTTACTCACTGGGAGACAGACGAAAATAGATTTTTTTTAATTTTTTTTTATTTCCTCTCTTGCTAGAAACACACACATACACATTACGGACGTTGTTCCTTCATAAGATTACTCCCCAGACGCAAACATAAACACAAGAGGAATGCAGTTTTTTTTATTGAGCTTTCACCTCTTTATCTGTGACTTGTCCTCGCTCGGTTCTCACATGTCCTATTTGGAAGTTACCGTGGTAAAAGATAACTACAAAAACACAATTCTGTAACGATCCATTTCAAAGAAAGAAGAAAATACAGTAAAACATCTTTATGACGAACAATGTGTCTTTTCATCTCATCACTTAGCCCAAGTTACACATAAAGTTGTCTGTAATAGAAATGCACGTTTTAAACAATGGTTGTTTTATTATCTAACAGACTTGAAATAGCTTTGTTTATCGCTCCTTGTACCTCTATTTTTTTTCTTGGTTCATTTCTTCCTTCTTTTTCGTGTAATTTCCCAGAACTAAATGATTCTTAATTCCGAAACACATTATGATAATCCTCAAAATCTTTAGACTGTTGTACAATCAGAACCATAGAAGGTGGCCTATGAATAAACTTTCTAAGTAAATGGCACAATATGAAAGTACAACATTATTTGACAAAGGCTTGAAATGAACGTTTCATATATTGGATTAGACACGTAACTAGAATAGCCTAATGACGCTTTGACCTTTTAAAATGAAACACGTTAGGAATCCCCACGACGTCATCAACTTCTGGTTGCGTGACATCCATACCCCATATCTACACCCAATCCACCTATCCCATTTCCCAGACTCCTATCGTATACCGCATGACGCATATTATTTTTTAATGCTTCTCGACAAAGGTTTATCTTTTTCGCAAGGTGGGCGAAATTGCAAAAGAGAAAAGAGTGCGAGATATCGAAAAATAGTGAGAATGTTATCCACTTTAGAAGTTCCTGTGTCAATTTACATCACCAACAATCGATCCATTAATACTTAACGGGCTAACTTGACAAAATTAGAGGTTAGATATGCCATATCTCGAAAACAATGCAAGATATCGAGAATATAATGTAATTTTGCACCCAAATGGGTGCTAGAATGTTCCAAATATTAAATGGTCAAAGTTTCATTACTCTAAGACCAACTTACTACAACTGGAGATCAAGGGTCAAATGTAGCATATCTCCAAAACAGTGTAAGATATCGAAAAAGTAATGTATTTTTTACACCTTTTAAACCTGTCTCTGTCGATAAACATAATAAATAACCTATCCACTATTTTCGACGACCCTAAAACTAAAGGGTCCGAGGTCGGTTTTCGTGTAATCTTATTTTTATATGATCATAATTTTTACCTAGGTCGTCATTCTATTTAAGTAGTAATCTTTCGCTATTACCGAAACACCAATGATAGGAGATGAGATAAACTAGTAATTTCATATGTTTGGAAGGTGGTAGAATTTAAATTCACCCAGTTTGCGAATTGGTATGGGTCAAATGTCAAAGTTTGAACTTGAAGCCCAATTTAAAACGTCTGTACCAATTCGCAATATTGTGTTTGACTCAAACATTTCTCACCATTTGGCTCCACGTAACATCTTGACGGTCTATATGTGTAATTTGACACGTAATTTCACACATATTCGCTGTTCTTTCAGTTTTTCCTATTCGGTTAGGCAATTTCTTTTTGGCCTTACGCACTTTGGCGTAGGCCGATAATGTGACAGAGGACTAAAAATCAATTTAAATGCAAGTTATTAGACTTTAACATTTGTGTTTTCTCACAACTTTCAAAAATGGACCTTTACTGTTCTTCCCCTGAGCTCTTCATATTTTTATGAAAAAGAAGGGGTAGGATAGGATGCCTCATTGAAAACAAGGTATTTAAAATGTATTTCTTTTCTCACATGATATTCAACATAGCTTGTTATATCTTCCTAAACAACCCTTGTTTCTCATAGTTAAAAAAAATAACCAAGTAATTAGCTGGAATATAAATGAAAGAATTTCAGTTCAGGTTAATTAAAAGTAAACATTAGGATCTGGTTTATGCGTTGTTTAAATTTAGATTAGTATGTATTGTTCTAGGCAAGAATCCCATTATATGATTCTGAGAATTCAGACACCTTGAGGCATTGCAGGAGTAGTTCCACGAATGCTGTATGGATACATTGCAAAAAATTACGCTTCATTTATGTTTCTTACTGACAAGTTGTTTGTTCTAATTCTCGTAGTTTTGTGATCAAACTGTAAGTGGAGTAGTTTAACATGTCTGAAGGTGAGTTTTTTAACACATCTTTCGTATATTTGTTTAACAGAATTTTCTTCTAAGCAATTATTGTAGACTTATTAGTCATAAGGACTGATTTTTATCTCCGAACCCAACAATCTCCCATTCTTGGGGTCTCCGTTGCGTGATTGTTTTCTTTGTGAGATCCAGGCTTTAGCACCATCGTGTGGATGTACTGGAAGTCAACTTGTAATACACTAGCATTTAACTTGATACTTTCAAGATGATATTGGATTTAAAATATGCTTTGCGGGGACGATGGGGGGAGGAAGGTAATATGTCGTGTAGTCTAGCTCCAGAACCAACGATTCGAATAACGAGTCACTAGGTTCTTGTCAAGAAACTGGAAGTTCAATCTTAACTAACGGCATTTGCAGGAAATGGCTCTGCTATTCTCTATTCTGATTAGCTGCTGCAATTTGCCATTGAGACTCAATAGTCTTCCAATCTACCATTAGCGTTAACCGTATTGAAAACCGCTCAACGTTATTGCCAGATTGAAGAAGCTAATCAGAAAGAAGATTGAAGCAATTAATCACAAAGAAAAGCGGTAGACTGAAGAAGCCAATGACAAAGGAGAATGGCAAAGTAATTTCCTATCAATGACATCAGATAAGATTCGACATTTGCACAAAGAACGCAGCAACATACTGTTCTAAATGTTGCTACATAATACAACCCAATATGATAGATAAAGCCCAAATGAGCATATTTTATATTATATTAGTATTATGTCTGTATTTTCTTCAATATTTACAAAAGAACGCTCGTCTTTAGGACATTTCAATTGCCACAACCTAGTATTATAAATTAAGAATCCGAGGTGAGCAAAATAAATAAAGGACAGAAAAAAACAAACGAAAAACACAGCCCTGAAGAAAACAATCTCTTTCTATGGGTCTATGAGCAAAGATTTGAAAAACACAAGGTTTAAATGTTTTGAATAAAGAACGTATCGCACAAAACGCAAAATATGGTCGTTACGAAAGAGTAATTACGGATGATTAGAAGCTTTCGAAATAGCAAACCACAATGGTTGTGTTGTTTGAGACATTAAGCTAGCATCCACAAGGTTCTGGATTCGAATCCGGCTATGGAAATATATTGTAGAGTTTACAAACTTACCAACTTGTAGAATTGTGTAAGTTCCAAGCCATAGATTCTTAAAAGTCATCAGAAACGAAATTTATCAAAGTTTCAGACCTTTTGGAAACATTCGGACTCGTTTAAAATGTTAAAATACATAGAAGAAAAATTGAATCGCAAACTTGCTTAGGTCTAATCTCAATATTTTCTCAATGATAATAAGCAAAATAGAATTGTATTACTTTATCATAAGTCCCTACAGGGTTCAAAAGTAACCTTCGTTTTTTGCAGTAGAGAAGACGGCAATGTCACTGCGTCATTTGGTGCAGCAAACTCTCTCAAGCTGACGCGTCCAATTAGTGGTTTTATTGGTTGTAATCAGGTAATGCGCGTGACCATTGTGTGAAGCTATCGTGTGCGTATTTGTGTTAATGCATCACAATCCCTTCTTCGTTCTTCGATAAGCAAAACGAATGAAATTGTATCGATTTTGTTTACTTTTACAGCAACTTTATTTGCTAATTATAAAAGATGTCAATATTTTAGTCTTATATTTTTGTCATTGAACACTTAAAGTATGTACTATACATCCAACAATAGGTAGGTAAACAATGCAAGTTTGGACAATTATCTAGTTGAAATTTTTATTATTATGATTATATTTCAGCCGCCAGAAAGCATTGGAAACAGGACTTCGGTCAGAATTTTCAGTCTGGGGGCTCTAAGTAGAGTTTTGCAAGGTTTCTATAGATTTCTAACCGTAAAAATATTAATCTGAGGTGCTCGAGAATTTGAAAGTGTTACACCTCTCCATTGTATTGGGTAGGCCTGGAAGAAACACTGATGGGAAATGAGAAAAGACGTCGTACACAACACGAAGTACTCTTTGTGCTTCTGATTACCAAGACAAAATCACTAATTAGAGCCTAATGTTAGGGGATTTAACAACGATGTACCTTCTTATAACAACATTCAGCACAATTATTTTAAGAACTGCATTTCGTTGCCGGATGCTTCTTTCGGAAACATCAAGCACACTTAGGAGCAGTACATGTTTAGTGCTTCACTCAATACACTATACGATATTGTGAATTATTGTGTGAAGTGATCTTGAAGTGTTAAGAGCTGCGTACTACAATTAAATGATCCTAAATTACCTAAAGCTGCAATTTCCGATTGGTGTTAAGAATTTCAATGCTATACTTCAGAGTTGCATTTATGCACATGCTGCGCTCAGGACCATTAACAGCATTTTTGCACATTTCAAAAGAAAAAATCATTCGGATGTTATTCTACCAAACAACTGAGGTAATAATTCTATTTTTCTATTAACATTATTAAGTACTCTTTCCGGGTGGTGTTTAGATTCGTCATTTAATGACGTTGAAAGTTGAAAAATGTTCATTTTCAATGTTTCACTTCGAATATTAAACATAGTTTGCAACACTGCATTTAGATCTGTTTAGGAATACTACAAACCAGATGACATCACATTTTATATCCCAATATCTTTTGTAGTGATACAATTTAACTGTAACAAACCTAAATTGACTGTAATTCATGATTTATGATTGATCAAGATATATTGATTTTATTTACCATTGTAAGAAGTCGATTTTTAAATCAAAGTTGGAAACCTTGTATCTTGAAAATAAATCAGAGTTTGACAAATAATAAAGATGATTTGTTTCTCTCTTTGGTGTCAGAAATTCACCTGCAAATTTGGAACCCGACCAGAGCCTAAGTTGAGGCTACCAACTCGTCATTCGCCTCGTGTGGCTGAGGAAAAACCCTGAAAAAAAAACTCAAGACGGTCGACCGCTGATATTGAAAACAGGAACTCCTGAATGAGAAGACAACGATCTACTAACTGAGCTACGGCCGCTTGTATATTCCTCCCCCAAAAAATATTCTGAAAGGTGCTTTATGCTGTTAATTGCTTAAGTAAAAGAAACTTGCAATTAAAAAAAGACCAAGTAATGAGTACAATGCATAAAAATTTATTGAAATATCTCTATTTTTGTTTCCAATATTGATGTGTATTGGAAAACATTTGCATATTACAGAAATTAGAAATCGCTTGAAGAACTCTACATCATTTTCGTCTCTCTGTTTATCTCGAACAGAGAAGAAAACATAGTTTCATTCTAGTGCCATATAAACCAATAATTCAGAGAAATTCTACGTTTCTCTTTTCTACTAGAATGAAATGTTTTTTTTTTCTGTTATCTCTCTGGTTATCCAGCAATATATAGTATCTAAAACTGACCTTAACGTTAAACACATCTCTTCTGTTAACTTGAACTTAATATTTGCTGATTTTCATACTGAAAAGTTTAAAAACGATATAAGTGTATGTATTATAAAAACTAAACTATCATCACTGGTATTACCATAAAAATATGTTATGGTTATTTCACAGTTTATTCCACTTGTTATTCCACTGGACAAACAAAAAATATTGCATCCTTCTTCAACCCTTTAAACATTTCAAATTATAATAAATTTTATTTAATTTAGAACCTGAGAAATCAAAATAAAATAACAAAGCATAACAAATCTAAATGATAAAATAACATAAATTTTCGCTGTTAGACGATTTTCTAGGAAAGAAAATAGTTCCTTCAATCACATACGATACACAACAGCTGCGATGTTGTGCTGCTGGAAAGGAAAATAAAACAAGTTGAATCATTCAAATAGCTTGGTTGGTCGGAGTAGAAACTACATAAAATAAGGAAATAAAACGCACTATTACCCTTAAAAAGAAGTATACAAGAAGGATATGGTGACTGATTACAAGAGATAAGATCTGAAGAGAGCTGAGAAAAAGGTTTGATTAATGTTTTGTGTAAAATGTGTTACATCACTCGCATCCTACGAGAAGGGCATTGTTTTGTATAAATACCTTTAGTCACTTACGTTACTCCCAGTCATTTAAATAAACTCATCTTTCGGATTTCTCAATATTTTCTGTGATAATAATTTTCATACTGAATGTATAAAGGTTTGGTATATGAAATTATTTATTCAAAAGCATTGATCTAAATTTTATTCTCAACTAAATGACATAAGCCAATGACTTTCAATATTTCAAGAAATGATATCTAAAGGACATTTAAATATAATAATAATAACTTCAATTTGTATTTTGAAATATATCTAGTTTTACTGTAAGGTCTATGTTCGGAGAAACGAACGAGTACGAATGTTGACGAACAAAATGTAGATAAGCAGCTGTAGCTCAATATATGGGCACTTATTCTTGGGCTTCGGCCCAAACAGTTACTAGGTTACTTAAAGGATTAGTAACTGAACAAACAGGTTTCTGCTGTTCCTATCATTTCTTTGCATGATTTTTCCTTTTGGATACACAGTCCTATACATACGCAGCGGCTCACTTAAAATAGTGGGCTGCTACTCCATACATATACAGTGTTGTAAATCTTGATGTATATTCGGATTGATCAGTCCATACTAATAAAACCAAATCCTACACCAACAGCCGGAGTAATAGTAAGATTTAACCGGCTCATAAAAGAAAACATTAGGGTACGTTGGAGTGCGTTACAAATGTATACGTACAATTCAAAGGTATGGATGGTATGTAAGAATAGCTTCCGTGGAACTGTGTTGTGGAGAAGAATGTAGATCAAAAACACCAGTCACAATAAGGAAACTCTGAGAAGAAAAGAGGATAAGATGAGCCTCATGAGAATCAAAGTAAGAAAACAATGACAGGTTAGGTCATATTCAAAGCAGGGGTTGTGTGCAAAGAAAAGTTGTAAAAAGTAAGTTGTTTAAACAACGAAAGGAAAGAAGACCATTTGTAATACTGACTGATGAGTGAAACAGGATGTGTTATCTAAGACGAAGAAGGAGCCAGAGAACAAAAAAAGGAATTGGAAACAGAAGCTGTTAAAATTGAACCTGTTCTAGAACATAGGAATTGTTTAATAAAAGTAATTAATTAACAACACATGTTATTTCTTACCAAGAAGATGAAACATATTACACAAAATGTATTTATTTATTTGCGAATAAGTTCCAAATACAGCACATGTTGGTTACTTTAAATCGAAACATTAACAAAAATATAAACAAATATATGTACAACAATGTCAAGATAACAATATTTACAAATACAATTTGTTTATGCGAGCCTTAAAAGTGCTTTCAGAGGTAAAAATAGCAAATGTCCGTGGGAAACAATTATATTTCTTGGTTATTGTTTATCAGTGACCTTTGAACCAAGTTTATTCTGGGTTTGTTTACATAAAAGATGATAGGTACACGAAAGTTGATTTGTGACAATAAGGTCTCACACTGAATATTGCCTTTAACAATTTTGTGCAAGAAAAGAAGATCACCAATACTGCAACGAGCTCGAGGTGATTTTATATTTCATATTTTCATTAAATCCGGATTAGAGAACGCATGTAATTCGGGAACTCTGGCTCTCACCATAGCAACAAAGACATTTATAATAGATTCTAGCTTAGTAAGATGCGTGGGACATGACATGGACCATATAGGCGAGCAGTACTCAATGGTATGTGACACATAGGACTTGTAAAACAAGCTAAGCGCAGGCTGATTTCGAATTTCTGTAAAGCGATAGAGCAAACCTAATTTCCTGATAGCACTTCAAGTAATATGAGTAATGTGTTCAGAAAAAGTGAGCTTGTTGTCAATAACAACACCAAGGTCTCTGAAAGAAGAAACAGCATCTATATTTTTAATGTGTATGAGTGATGGATTGAGTCTCTTTTCAGAGAAATAGAAAGAGCTGCACATTTGTGAGGATTTAGCTTTAAATTCTATGTATCGCACCATGTAACAAATTGAAATATGTCATCTTCAAAACTTAAGGCATCGTGGAGAGTAGGGATTTTTCTGGAAAGTTTACAGTCGTCGGCGAATAGGAGAATCTTACTTGAGGAGTCTGAAAAAAAGCGTAGGTAGGTTATCAATATAATAAAAGCAATAGAGGTCCTAGAGCGCTCCCTTGGGGAACTCCAGAGAGGACGGGAATGAAACTCGATAAAGATCCAGAGACTAATACACGTTGTTGTTGTAACAGCCTAGTTGCTGTTCCATTTTCATTTATTTTCTTCCCCTTTTATTTTCTTAGTCTACGTTTCGTTTCCTTTCTATGTGTTCTCCTTAGCTCATTCTCTTTGGTTGGTTTTAGTGAGCGTGTTTCGTTTTTATTTTTGCTTTGGGTTTTAATCGTTATCCATCCAGGTTTTCGTTAGTCACGCAGCATTGACTTGGATCTAGTGCTTGTTTTGATTGGACCCTAGTCAATGCTGCGTTACTTGTTTTTTTGCTGATTGGTGTGAATCAGCCTTCTTCTCTGTTTGATGGGAGAACTGCTCTCCCTCGCCTCGTTAGTTAGTTCCATTTTGTTCACGCCGAAGGACGGACGTCGGGGTTTCCAGTAATTTTGCCTTTCGAAAACCCTAACAGCTACTGGTAATTATAAAAGCTATATTTAGAATATTAATACATTTCATTTCGTCCACTTCGGAAAATATCAATCGTTGTAAGAAAATTATACAGATACAAGTTCTAACGAGAAGTTCATTTCAAGAAATTACTTCAAAATTTCACTGCAATAGAATCATCAGTATATTATATTTCGGAGATTATTTGTCAGTACGTGTACCATGTGCTAAATTTCAGTATGGGGCCGCTATTAACCGAATTTCTACATTTTAAATATCGGAGCATTAAATTCTAATAATCACGTCTCCAGTTTCCAAATCCTTTCGAAATTCCCGGTTAGCAATGTTGACAGCTACCGCATATTTTCCATTACATAGTCAAATTAGCTACCTGTCTGTTCAGCCATCCTTGCGTACCGTTATTTTTTTTATGTTAATTGTAAATTTAATAACTCGACATGGTTAGTTAATCTTGGTTTCAACTCCAGCCACTATTCTCCGATAAATAGTCACATTTTATAACATTATTTTGCATTATTCAAGATCTATTCAGAACGTCAATTGTATAATGTGGTAATCATCTGTAATGACGTCATGCCTTTAATAAGGCTAACTTGGTTCTTTCTGTAAGATGTATTCTGGACAATAACTTCATTCGTGTAAGTAATAATGTGATAAAACTTTTTTAAATTAAATAACAATGTTTTTGGAATAACGTGTGAAAATTTCAGCGAGATTTATTAATTATTATAGAAATTATGGACATTTATATCCGACAAACTAACTTTCATTTCTGCTTAACTAATTCAATGTATACCAGATAGACGATTCAAATTTGTTTGTTCCTACAGCTCAACAGTAATTCTGTTTTGATTTTATGAAATTATCATTTCCGCAAGCTAACATTGTGTACATTCAGTCTAATAAATTGAAATTCTGAAATTTTTATATTTCTTCGAACAATCTTGTGTTTCTGTTCAGTGAACGTAATATAGAAGTTCTCTCAGTTAACTAGGTACGATCTAAGGCATTAGTTCATAATCCATATACAGTGTATAGTAATATTTATGGTGTGCAGTGATTTATTTAATGTCTGACATGATATTCATTGGAATTTAACTACGAATCATCACGTGAAGTTGGACAGCAATTGATACTAAATTATTTCTCTATCTCGGTAAACCTAACGTTTTGAGTGATGCGTTTTAATTAGATTAGGTTGGTTCATAAATCC
>JAGDQP010053623.1:0-13519 GCA_022664845.1 Lepisma saccharinum
TGTTGAAATGTGTTTAAGATTGAAATTAATCTTGTTCCCTTGGAAATGTCTTTTCTTAAGAAAATTTATCTGGTGACAAGAGGTAGAACAGTTATCTCCAAAATAGCGCCGATTGACGCGAATGTCACTGATCAAGATTGTTTCGAGAAACAAAGGTCATTTACCTTATGCTCTCAGGAAGATGCTGGCGTGCACTAATCACAATTCCACTCAGAGATCGTTGGATGCTATCGCAGGAGCGCAGGACGGCATTCGCTCTAGAAGTAGTAATTGTATCCAATCTAATACTTTTGAGAATCAAGGTAGACTTGATAGTCTATTTAACCAAATGAAATGGAATAAGAATTTAAACAATAGCAACAGAAGATTTACAGGCTATAACAATAGCAGATATTCGAAGCGAGAAGAGAAAAGAGACCCAAATAATGAAGAAGTGAATTTTGTCACTGTTACGTAGACACTCATGGCCAGTACCAACTATCCGACTGTAGATAGAGCTGATGCAACATCCAGATTTTACCTGTAAACGGGGAAGTAGGGATCAGCTCCAAGGAGTGCACACAGCTAATATGAAATGACGATTACTCAGGAATAATGAGTGTTTCTGATACTAATTATATCCAGTCGGATCACTACATCAACAGAGTCTTCAAGTGTGAAATAACTATTTATAAGAAACAGGAATTAACCATCATTCAGATTGAAGTCTGTGACATAACAACTACCGCATTGTATGACACCGGAGCTAGTTTTTCACTACTAAAATTGCCTTTCTTGGAGAAAATTGGCAGAAGTATTCGTCGGCCATATTAGATGTGATAAAAGCAGATAGGATTGGTGTTAAGTCCATCAGCAGAAATGTGGTGAAGATAAGTGCCAATATACAAGTGACTGACTACCGTGCATTAAACCTTAACCTGTTATTAACGGGAGTCCATTTGATGTGAACCTGTCATATTTTCCTGAAGACATTCGATTACCAGTATCATCAAGTCGTAGTTTGAAGTGATAATGGAGAGGTTCTCTGTAGGTTACTGCGTGATACATGAACGCTATCACCAGTTTCCAAGGGAGGCAGTAAAGAAAGATCTTTGGGAAGCTCATCCATCCCAATTAGCCACTACCAGTCCTATGTCCAACTGTTAGAATGAAAAGAAGTTACTGGGAATGAACGCCATCCAATCACTTTTCATCAGGCTCTGGAGACGAAGGGTTTAGGAGATAAATGAAAGGGTAGATAATATTAAGTATCGATTTCACCTTGTAAAGTAGTGTACGACTTGTGAAGCTCTACGAGCAATATAGAGCTTTAAGGTAGAATTTATGTGATTAAGATTGTAAAGCTCTTTAAGCAATTCCATTGAAATTTATATCTTTAACTAAATTGGTTAATAATTTTTATCCATCCGAGAAGAATAACATATGGAGACTCTGATTCAATGTATTGAAAATTTAATAATTTCGATATGGATTGAGTTAGGCAGTATTTTGGTATTCAAAGACTTGAAAGCTAAAATAAATAACAGTAGCATATACACAACAGTAGCATTACGTTTCTCAGAGGAACAAAGAACCAAGCAGAAAAACTAATGAGAGAAGGATATCGCATATGCCACAATCCGAATAATGTTAATGAAATGAATGTAGAAGCTTAAACCAATAATGGAAACACGTCATACATATGTATTGAATTAGAGAAAAAAAGGAAAAATTAACAATCTCATCAAATAAATATGGTCTGACTACAATAGGAACTCAAATATCAAAAAAGCAATCAACAGAAAATGTTTTTGTTAACAGTACACTTGATAATGGGTACAGACGTAGCCGAAACGTTGTGTTGTGCGTTTATTGTGTGTATTTATTACACGAGTTTAATAATATATTATGTGTGAAACATGGGGCCGTGAAGTTTTGATTTTTGTTAATAAAATTATTAATATTGCAATTCTTGTAAACATTGTATAATTTTATTGTATTATAATTTAATTACGAAATTGTACTTGATAAAAATAAATGTGACCTTAGTATTGAAGAAAGGGTGTGGTGACATTCTAGAAAACTTCTCAGTTGTATGTCTTCGGCTCAACACTGCAAGAGGCAAATTAGCCTACGAGGATACATTTTGGATCTGTGGTTCCAAGCGAGTATATGCTCAAAGTTGTGTCAGCTTCGGATATCGAAGAATTCTTGGTCGAAAGCCAATAAACAAAAGGAATATGAGCGAGTATACAATAAACTCTACAAAGGAAAAAAAATCTGAAATTTCAGAAAAGCATAAGAAATATCGAGACGATCATAAAGAGCAGGCCAAAAAGTATCGATATGATCAAAGAGAAGATGCTGAACAGGAAGGCAAAAAAGATTCTCAACAGGAAAAAGAGGTTGTAAAAAATTCAATGAAGAAATGAACATATACAGCTTGTTACTTAAGCAAAGGTTTAATGTTTGACTGTAACAACTGCATGAAAGATATCACCATAACCGATCAAATATTCGGAAAGTTTCAGAGCGTTGAAGGGTGAATCCTAGAGCTTAATGAAAAAATGCATGTTTGTATCAGATAATATAATCTGATACAAATCTTAAGATATCTTAAAAACTTCCATCTCAGGCTTACTGCAACAAATTTACAGTTAAAGAAGTGCCTGATGTAATAATCTTAGAACCTCTTGAAAAGAAACTTTTAATCAGAGTTATTCCTGTTATGACTATCATGAAACCCAGAGGTATAATACAATCAGACCAATCAGAGAACATTTCACATCCCCAAATGGAGATCGAAGAAGTTTACAAGTCATTCCATCAATGACTTCCGCTGACTCTAAAAGTCTTGATCATTAAAGAAAACTAGAGAATGTGCCAGTGTTCAGATCCCCGTACAAAATAAGAAAAGAGCCAATTATGAGCTTTACATTTCTTGAACTGGCTTTACAGAAACGTAGAATCTGTAAAAAGGAAGCAGTCAGACTATGGCTTCTCTATTGTAACTGTAGATGCACAGCCATCCTCTAGTGAGAGTGAATCTGAAGCTAAAGTACTGTCAGGACCAGGGTTTAAGGATTTGAAAGTTTGCCTGATATTAAAAACGCTGGAGGTACCCAATGTTGCGCTATTGCATTTGCAGCTGTAGGTTTTTCTTATCTGAAACACCCAAAACTGTGGTGTAGGACTGATTTTGATAACTATGAGAATAGGTCATGAAAAAATGGAACGATCTGAGAGCAGAAAGATTTCTCAGATTACTTCGATCAGAAGATGCTGGAGGAGAATAGTCCTTTGAAAATTGTAGAACTGTCAAAATAGAAAGGACTGTCTCGTGATGTATTCTGAAACTTTTAGTCAACTCAAAAACACATTCTAAAAATTTTCAAAATTCTCAATGACAAACGAGAACCACAAGACTCAGAAGCAGGAATTATACACGAAATTTGTCATCATTACCAAAAACCAATATTCCTATGCTTTAGTAAAACATAACGATAAGTCTTAATTGATCGATGTTTATGCCAAGACTGATAAAAGTTACAAAGCGAACAACAAACTGGGAAAAGCATGTATTGTGGAGGCTACGATTTTACATGTATGTAAGATTCTTCAAAAGAATGCAAATAGAACTGGAGATTTCACTTTCATTGCAGTTTGAACTGAAAGATTACAGAATTATCAAAAAAAAAAGATCTGAAAAGTGTATTCAAATTGAGCCTGGAAGGAGATGGAGTAATAGCATCTGCGCATCAGATGCAGAATAAAACGTGTAACAAAATGTCATTTTAAGAACGACATATCTTAGTTTGTTTTCGTTTAGATTATTCACCATTTGCTTTATATTAAGATGTATTACTTTTGAGTAGGATGCCATATGGCGATTCTGTAAAAGACTTATATTTCGACAAAGGTTTTCGTGTATTGTTCGTTTACGTTTAGTGCGAACAGATAATAATATGTTCATATGTTGATTTTCGACGGATATGCTCATGTAACGTTGGAACGTCATTGATGGCAATAATAAATGAGTTCGATGGTATGTTCTTGTAGTTACCTGCGCTCAGTTCTTCCTAGTTTAGGAATACGATGTTTCTTATATTCCACCCACAAACAGTCTTCGGAAAGGAGATGACTCCGGTGATTTCCCCAGAAACTTATCTCGAGGTTAAACTAACTACTGACGGAGAGAGTCATGTAATTCTCGAAAGAAATATACCTCCCAGCATAAGTATCAGGAAGAATGTCATTTTGCTACCTCTTGAGAGACTGCATTGTAGAAGCAAGAGATCCAAAGCCTTCACTTTACGAATACTTTCAAAACCGAATAATGGGCTCCGACCAGACATTTTATGTCACACAATATCTCTTTTACGCTGTTTGCAGAATCGAAGAGGATAAAATTTAAAAAAAAACATTAACATTTTATCAAAAGTGAATACCGTGTGGCAAAATCATTGTCAATCGCGATCTTTGTGGTAATGTTTGGCACCATTACTTTTGTTCTCTTACGAGCGTTATTTGAATCATCCAGAATTATTGCTTCTGTCTTTTTTTTCATTCATTGTTTATAGATAATGTGCTCTTGTCTTATGCCACGTTGTATGAAAACAAGTGGTCGTCAAGTCGTTATATTTGATGTATGCACATCACATAGTTTTCGTTCAAGTACTGGTATATTGTAACTTATATCGAGTTCAGCATTTACGGGCGACCTATGAATATGGAATGTATTCAACATTGAGTTTGTATGAAGTATTGTCCTCCTGTGGTAAGAATAACATATTCTCATAATCAACATCGAACATTAAGATGACCTATTGTTTACGTATATACAATACGTGGTAAATCTAACTTATGGTTATTAATCTGCTAGTCGAGTATTATATAGAATCATCAGAATACACACTTAGGACTTATAATCATGTAACAAACACAGCAGTGGAAAAACAAAGAGAACAACACGAAGAAGGTATCCTCCGACTTTCGGATTCTATATTCATGTCGAATGTTCGTTCAATTCGTGAGTACTGGAGGAATGCACATTTTGATTTGACAGTTATGATTTCGCAGTTCGGAGACCCATGGTGGTTTCTTACATTAAGCTTTAGCGACATGAACTAGAATCAAATTTTGATTCCGTTTCTGAATTTAGAATTTGGCCAGAATCATCAAAAAAGCATACGAAAACTGAGTGTCGATGAGAAAGTTAAAATTCTCGAAAAATATCCAGTCTGTGTCGTCAGCTATATCTTTATTAACTGCCTGCGGAAACTTTTGTATACTGTCATTCTCAATACAGAAGTTCTTGGATTACTTCATTATATACGATTTTTTTAAAATTGTATGTTTTGTGGCATTCCAGAGGAATCAACTATGTAGACCTCAGAACGAAACTTAAAATGTCCGTTACTCAATACAAAACGAGAACTCCAAAAAGTTTGTAAAATTATTTCTAAGCAGAGAGAAATGGGACCACAAATAGCAGCAGTAAATATCTGCAGACTCCCACTGAAACTTAGGACTTGTGGGTTTATTTTCGTCAATCTGAAGATCGAACAAGACTCATAAAACCCAATAAATTACTGACTGGAGCAGCCGATGAGCTGACTGAGAATATTTTCAACAAATACGAGATGAGATGAGACGTTGAAAAGAGAGGCAACAAAACGGCAGATAGAGACATTTCAGATGAAGAAGATGATGTCGAAATGTACAGAAATAGTCAACTTAGACCGAGAATCACTGTTTTAATGGCCAACAGAGAAAAACCTGCATTACTGAAGATTCCAACTATTGAATTTTAAAGAAACAACAGGAAAATATTAATATTCTGTTCTGGTATTGTTCTGCCATATCCGTAAAGAAGAAGAACTGCTTGCCAAAATACCAGATACTTTCATGCACCACTTATCATCATTTCAAAAGATTGATACAACCGATTATAAGCAGATGATAAGTCAATACAAAGAACTGTAATCTGCTGTAACTCGTCTGAATATATTGAGACAGGAAAATAATCATCTCCAGGTTGAATTATCAGAAGTTCCTGAAAAAGAACCCTGGGATATTGAAGATGGTGAAAATCATAATGATTATGAGGAGATCGATGATTATGACGAATTAAAAATAGAAGGTGTTTCAGATCACCTTCTTTCAAATGTAAAAAAAAAAATAGTTCTGACCAAAAAGAATTATACGACATTATACGTGAAAGTATTCACAACAACAAGAAAGACCCCTTGCGTATTTTCATTACTGGCGGAGCAGGTACCGGAAAATCATTCCTTTTGCGATGTTTAGCAGAACTTATAACTCTGATACTAAAAGCATCAAAACTGAACCCAACTCTTTCAAAATTATGTACACGAACTGCAGTTGCAGCAAAAAAATGTCGCAGGAATTACAGTTTATAAAGCTTTTGCATTGAGAAACGACAGAGCCGATAATCTCTGGACTCCTCCACTTCAGAAAAAAAACGCTCACTGAGTATTGTGAAGGATGGCTCAATATTGAATGGAGATTAAATAATTGATAAATGCTGAATGATGTCCTATGACATGATCAAAGCAGTGAATGATAGACTTCAAGAATTTAAACGAAAAAAGTGAATTCTTTGGTGGAGTGAACATCATTCTTGTTGAAGATCTTTACCAGTTAAACCCAGAGGATCTGTTCTTTATAAACAACCCAAAACACTTTTGGGGTTAAGTTGTGGCACTTATTCAGCTTCTTCGAATTAAAGGAAAACATAAGGAAAGAAGAAGGAGAAAATTTTAATCAGACGCTAAATCGACTTAGATTAGGAGAATTTTCACAAAAAGATTTATCAACAATTGCATCTCGAATTATTAGAACATATCCAAAAGATGCAGAATTTCATAGTAGTTTTCATATATACCCAACCAATAAACAAGTGGATGCACACAACAAAAACAAAAAGCTGGATAAATTAAAAACAGATGAAGACGTTGGGATTATAAACTCAAAGCCACAGATATTTATAATGAAAAGGACGAAAATGCTGAACAACCAACCGAAAGACAGCACATTGAAACTGTAATAAGCAAATCAGGTGGACTAGCGTATGACCTCGAAATTGCAATTGGTGCGAGAGTCATGCTTTGAAGAAATATTGATGTATCTCGTGGTTTACTTAATGGGGCAATAGGTACTATTGAAAGAATAGAATTGATGTTCTTCTACAGAGATCAATCAACATCAACCAGGAGATCTCCCAAAACGAGTATGGTTCCGACTTGACATCGAAATACTCGGTTTTGCAAATAGTTTGGTTGAAATCAAACCGATGGTAAACGGAAAACCAGAATCACTTCAGAGCAGCTCCCATTAACTTTATGCTGGGCAGTAACTTACCATAACGTTCAAGGGTTAACCCTTCAGACAGAATTGTCTGTCTGTCTGATAGACTGTTTTCATCAGAAATAGCGTATGTTTCTTTGAACTGGTTCTGAGGCGTAAATTCTTTCAAAGTAATGCCTGATATTGCAATGCCAAAATTGTGCTACAGGCCTCACAATGTACGAGTTACGAGAGAGTGCGAAAGACTCAGAAATGTTTTTGTGTTTGATACTAAAACTGATGAAACAGCCACGTCGACAGTATCTAAACTGGCGGTAAAAACTCCAACAGTTAGAAGAGCAGAAACCTCCTCCGAATCTTCTAAAGAACATAGAATCGATAACATTAAAATTCAAAGTGAATCAATAGATGTCTCATCAGAAGGAGCAATGTCTATTGACGGAATAGCTGTAGCTTCAGATGATGAGGCATTCTCTGAATACACTCAGGTTCAAACGGAAAATATTCTAAAATCGACAAACATCAAAGTACCTGTTCAAAGTACCCCAAACTCACTTACCATAACTGCAAATTCCTCTGGTGTGTAGAAGCTTTTAAAATCGGCGTGCGGATGTTCAATTGGTCCCATCCAAATCCAACAGGTAAGGAAGTGACATATTTGGTGAGATTGAGCTGACAAATCTTGTGCGCTGATTATAATTTTATGCTGAACGGAGTGTCCTGTGAAAGGAAAAATGAAGGATTAATGATTCGATTTCTGAAATCGATTTGAAATGTTTAGACAGATAATTATACGATGTTTTAGTTAATAGAAAGAAAGTGTTATGGTCAACTCAAGATGTGACGAGAAGAAGCAGAAGAGACATGCTTGGAGAGTGCTGGAAGTAAATGGGGATGTCCAAAGAAAAGTGATTTTCCGTTATACACATTTTAAAGTCTAACTTTTCCATTTCCTCCCATGTATTTGTTATTCCAAAAACCGCTAAAACTTGGGGATTATTTTCGCTTTTTGATTGGAGCTTTGATAGCGGTTAGCTGCCATCTTGTACTACTTGTTATGAGTGAAAAGTCAAGTGAAGAGTACAGAGAAAGAAGAGGTTACGTTCATTTTGTTAAAAAAAGAAAAGATATTGAGTTTGCACTCGTAACAAGTACTATACAACAACTAGAAAAGTTGCGATCCAAAAGCGGAAATAATCCGCAAGGTATAGCAGTTTTCAGAATATTAAATACATGGGAGAGTTAACTTTAAAATGTGTTTTACGAGAAATCACCTTTCTTGAACACCCTGTACTCTCCACTTTTCTTCTTCTTGTATAAGCGAGACATAACAAACCGTTAAAACAAGTGCACAGGAGCTGTTGGTGAAATCGTAAAGAAAACTAAACTCATGGTAATTGGAACAAATGGAATCACATCAAGCATGAAAATTGGAGGGAAGGAAGTAGAGGAAATATCCAAGTACTAAGTATGTGGGAATAAATAAGTGAGGATATGAAGTGTGAAAAAAGGAGGATTGTGTATAAAGGCGAGAATAAGAAGGTGAAAGAGACATTCACAGAAACGGTGACTCTCTCTTGTGAACCAATCAAACACGACTTAGGGGAAAAAAATAAAATGTTTCGTATGGGGTGTTGTGATATATTGGCATGGACTTTAAACACTGAAGGAAGAACATAGGAAACCTTCAGAATGTGGGCATAGAGAATAGTTGGAAAATACTGTTGGACACAGAAGATTAATAATGAAGAAATTAGTGGATGAGGGAAGAAAATACTGGAGACAGGAAAGAAAAGAAGAAGAAGACGTTAGTTTGGACATTCACTGCGCAGAGATTGTATACTAAGCAATACAATTGAAGATTTCGTTGAAGGGAAAAGAGGAAAAGGCAAATCGAATTTCTTGACAGTATTAAGGAAGATAAATCGTGTAAGGAGATCGTGTAACAGTGCAACATCGATATTAATGGAAAGAGTTTAACTTTCCTTAAAGAACCTGCAGCTTTCTGTCATTATTTAGCAGAACCATGCTTAGAATTGCTAAACAACCCGATTTCCCAGGACTTCATGCATTTAATAAAAGAATTCTCTCTCACGAGAAATTACATTTGTGATTTCAATATTTGTCTGTTTTAAACTTCAAGCCAAAGATACCAGTCTTGAATATTTGACAGTATACAATTCCGGGAGAATATCCTTATCACTTCAAAAGTAAAATCTTTTAATTTTATGGTGGAAAATCATTAATCAAAATGTGATTTTCTGGATTGAGCTTTTCGGATAGGCTTACGATAAGGGCCCACAGTGCGGCCGATTCCAAAAAAGCAAACCAAAAGTCCAAAATAATAGTAACTACTTAGGGAATTTATTCATGTTACAGTACATCTGTAATGGTTTTTCTTCACTCCCCAATGCCTGACGCTTTGAGGTTTATCACATTGAGTACCACAGTTTCCTTGGTACTCTTGGACACCTTGGGAGGTAAAGGCGGTCATTCGTGGGACTGACCAGTGACCACCTCACTGATGTATGGTGATCTCACTAATAAACTGATATAATAAGACAATATCATGGTTTAGGCACACTGTTGTGTAAACATTTGTTTTTATGTCGTATCGAAGTAAATAGTCTACATGTCGACATATTTCGAAATGAAATAAATGAATTTAAAAGTCATTGGTTTTAAGTATCGGAATAAACTCAGTTGAAATCTGTGTAGCACGAATTTGTAACGGAAAGTTTATTGGAAAGGTTTCTTTTACTGTGTTTTGTGCCAACACAACTCTGTGAACGTATGCAAGACCTGATAAAAGACATTTTTTTTTAAAAAAATAGTTACACTCCCAAAATACTTTACAGGTGATCAGCTATGTTCTCTAGAAAAATAGTTGTCTGGACACAACATTTGGTTGTCCAAAACATGGCGTTTCTATAGAATCTCCTATGAGAGATGATGCTTTATTTAATCTTTAAACCTGTTTATCTCGAACTACAGGAATGTTACTTATCAGGTTCTTGCATTCACCCACAGAATTGCAGTGATCTTATCCTGGGGCGATAAAATCAAATTTGTGATAGGTAGGCATATAACACTTGTTTCTATAGTGCATGTGTTTAATTAGGAATGTGTCATTTTTGAAGAATCTTGGGCTGGACATAAGATATTTTCTCGTTCATTCAGTGACAATGTGTAAGGTCAGTTATATGTTGTTGTTTTTTTTTGGTAATTTTTAGCTAAGCTTGCGTACTAGTGTCCAAAGGTTCGTGCCATTTTATTTACCATTTCGACGGGCGTCTGTGCAGGCAGAGGCTTGAGTAAATTGCTTTGTCCAAGGGCCAAAAATGATGTTAAACGGCTCTGCACACGAGACAGGTAAATGGGGCTCTAACAGAGTCAATAGCCCGTGGCCCCTAAATAGCTTAGTCCGCCACTGCTTTCGTCTTTCTATTGTTCACCTCGTCGCTCTGCTAATAGAGGGAACTATTTGATACTTCGATGATAAATTAAAGGAATGTTTCAATTTAGTATTAAGCAAATATCAAGTCAATACAGTTAATGTCACTTATCATAATATCCTACTTCTGCAAAAGGTATTTAGGGAATAACTCTGTTTACCAAATTATAGCTCTTAAGGATTACTTTTCCATAGCAAGACCGACAACAAATAATGGCTAGTGCTGAGCTGAGTATTCAATTAAATACTCAGCTTTTAATGTACGATTCTACAGCAGTGGTGGCCAACATCTTTCTATAGGAGGAACAATGGATGATGGCCGTAGTGTCTCGAGCCGCGCACTTCAAGACGGAACTTAACTGAAAATAAACTCGGCATTTTTTAAAGGTAATAATTATGATTGGGTACGTGCAAATGTTCTACCCGTTTTCGGTGTGTATATATGAGGCCTTCTGGAAACGTTTCTACAATCAATATTAAAAAAAAAAACATGTGAAATTCTGGAAATAGCTTTATTACTTTGTTGTTCACCTTTAAAATCGATACACTTTTGCATAGGGTAGATCGGAGCTTTTTGAGTCAAGGGGCTATGTTGGTCAAACGTAAGAAAACATGTCACTGTGCATTTAATAAGCGCACCAGTACGCTGAACCTGCCTTCAGTTGTGAGTTCGTTGGCAAAGGGAAGGGCGGAGCAAGGTGAGTTGCTATACTTCAAATTTGGCTCTGATATAAAATAGTGGCTGTATGATATAAGGTGCTGAACCTGTGTAAATGCATATTTTTGTAAAATTATTACCGTACGCGTAAAACAGAACGTCCTCATGTTATAAACGCCGTTTTTGTTCCTCTCCGCTGTCTCATGTGGAAGTAATACGTTCCTACGTAAGCAAGTGCAGAACGGGGTTATTTGAGTCGGAAAAATGGGGCTATTTGAGTGAGGTGTAAACTTATGTGAATTTATTTAATTTATGAATTTGAATTTTGTATTTATGGTTTAGACTATATGATGCATGTATGTAAAACAAAACATTTAATTTTCTTTTTAGATGGTACGAACATACAAATCAAAACATAAATAAAACGAGTGAAATAATGAAGACATGGAGAAGGCCATCCAAAGTGTAACAAAAGGTGATTTGAGTTTACATTGAGCTTCACAGCTTTGCAATGTAAATTTGAAATTTTGCGAAGGAAAGTGCAGGTCGAAAGGTTGAGACTAACCTTGGGTGATAATGATGAAAAACTTCAAAGTGAGAAACCGAAAGCCATAGGAAACCCCACACTACTGACAGAAGAACAGGAGGAAGAGTTCGGGAATTATAACTCTCGCGGGAAAAGGACTAGCCTGCACCCCTGAAACGATTCGTAAAGCTGTGCATCGATATGTAATAATAAATCAAATTACGCATCCTTGGAGAAATAAAATATTAGCTGGTGAAGATTGTTTTTCAAGTGTCATGAAAAGACATCCGAACTTATGATTACGAAAACCTGAGGGACTTTCAAGAGCTCGTGCTGAGGGCATTAATAAGGAAGCAGTAAGTGATTTATTCAACTGTTGAAATCTATTACTTCGACGATTAGTGTCAACACAAAACCACAGCGTACATACAACGTGGATGAAAAAGGGTTTCCTCTTAACAACCCAAGCAAGGTCATTGCCAAGAAGGGGAAAAAGAGGTGGTTGCTCTCACTAGGCGAGAGAGGGGTGAGAATGTCATTGTGATAGTCTTGCAACTCAGTTGGACAATACATCCCACCATTTGTTATTTTTAAAGAGATGTGTATGAGAGAAGAATTCGTCAACAATCTATCACCGCCTTGAAATGTTTCCTTATCAGATAGTGCTTACGTTAATGAAGAGCTGTTTGTTCGCTGGTTCGAGTTTTTCAAGCAAACAAGGTTGAGGGGAAATGTTTATTAATGTTGTGTTTTTCACAAATTATGTAGAAAAGGGTATCATTTAAGAATATGCATGAGCGCTAATATGATTAATGTAAACAATGTTGATAAAGAGAAAGACCCAAATAGCCCCCTGAACAACCCAAATAGCCCTGTGATTATTACTAGTCTCGAATTCTGCCAATTTTATTTTAAATCCGTTTTAAGAATTTCCATGATATAACAGGTTCTCTATTGATTAATATGTTGTATTATTTTAATGTACGTAGATTATGGCATAAGTATTTAAACTCTAAAGTACATCGGGTTTGGTAAATTTTGACTTTCCTCTTACTATACTCAAATAACACCGGCCTACCCTATGCTTAAACCAATTTTAAAAACATTTTTTTCCACTCGGAGTCTGGTACCTGCGAAATGCGTCAACAACCATTTCAGGCGACACAAATCGCACATCACGCATTTTTTGTTAACGTTTAAGAACAAAAAGAAGTCATTAGGTGATGAATCGGGTGAATACGAACAATGATTTATTAATTCAACGTTTTTACTGGATAAAAAATCAAAAGATGTGTGTGCTTAGTGGGAGCTGTCGTTATCGTGGTGAAGAATGATTCGACGATTTGGGTTTGTTTTACGAAGTCTTTCGATCTTCTAACCCTATGATTGCCACATGTCCGGTAACACCGAAGAAACAATCAATCATTTGCTTGGAGCACACCCCAAACTAACAACTTTTGTTGGTTTCGACTAAATTTGAAACACCCTAACACTGGGTTGCGGTTTAGTTTCGGGTTCGTAGGAATAAATCCAAGTTTCGTCTCCAATAACGATGTAGTACACCAAATTTGAA
>JAGDQP010053624.1:0-13519 GCA_022664845.1 Lepisma saccharinum
GAAGTATTGGTAATATGTTATCTTCGCCACGTTTGTCACTGATATAACGTATTTCAACTACAAATGCCAATTGACACCTATACACATTAACCAAATTTCAACATCGACCCTTGGTATATAAATGTTGATAAATCGCTCATGCCGGGTGTGTAATTTTGCACGATACTGTTTCACGGAAATTTCCACGTCAATTTAAACTTAAAAGTCCCCATGTCCCAAACATTTCAAATGACTTAATAGTTTGTTGTCCTTAGCTAAAAACTTCTAAATAGGCTACAATTATGAAGGATTGGTTACTATTCTTCACAAAAGCAAATTTTTGATCATAATTACTCCTTGTACCGCCTCGGAAATGTATATTTCCATCAAATTCCACTTTCTAAACATAATATATACAGTTCCCTTTCTTTCGAAACATAACACACTATTACTTATTTTACTTTCAAAAAAAGTAACATATCTATCATAGCGCAATTAGCTACTCAGGTAAGCCATGTTATTCAATACTTGTTAATTTGACAGCCGTATTTGTAACTTATGTATTAAATTATTCCAAACCACAACTCTACTTTGATTCTTAATATTATATAAAATAAAAGCAACATAAACCCACTCAAGATATTACATATAATCACCCTACAACATAATTGTATACAATTAAAATTCTGTAATGTTACGCGAAGGGGGAGAACCCCTTTGTTTTCAAACATTCTGTCATGATCGACAACCAATGCCACTGAACTGTCAAGAGTTGTTATTCCCGTTCACTTACCACAATGGACAGGTACTTTTGAATCTTCGTTTCCAGTGACATTTTCTTTCCGTCATCTCCAAATATTGAAATACCATTTTCTTCGTCTATAGTACACAATCGGCATTTCTTCACAATATCATTATATGACCCCATGTCACTCGGACTTCGGTTTGTCGGTGTTTCGTGCGGGGAGTGTATGAAAAAAAAAATGTTTCGGGGTTTCGATTGTCTATTGTTCACTGGGAACAAAAGTTAATAGGTGACGATCAAATTGCGGCAGGTGCAATGAACATCCGAGTTTCATACAAGCGAATGCGGTATACGAGTGATATTAATCAATAATCTTGACTGCAGAGGGCGTGTCTTTGGTATTGGAAAGGAGATGGTAAATCATGGCGCATGTAAGAAATGCAGACAAGAATATATAATTTTAAACATGGCGCAATGTCATTATACTTTATTTCTGCTGGCAGCTCGAAATTTGAACTAGTGAGAATCGTGTTGGTGCCGAGTAAACAGATGCATAAATGTAATCGAGACAAATCAGCTGTTTATTCAGTATATATAAAACAAAATTGTCTTGACTTATTCTAAATATTTACTTGAATTTATAAGGATTTGACTATTTTAAGTTGATGACTTCGGGCGTGCGCAGTGAGTTCCGAAATACAGTGCATTGACATCCTTTGTTCAATTGATCTCAAAACAACGAAGCTGTTCCTTTATGTAAATACAATAGCAGATGTGAGCGGAAAGACGAATAACATAGTTTTATTTTTTATTGACAGTGGCAACATTTGTATTTTTTAAAAATATATAATTTGTGTATGGTTGAGATGCATATGTAGGTAAAAGAAGTATAACCACACTCTAGAGATACCGTATAAGAAGAATTCCACTATTGCGTACAAAGGAAATAGATTAAAGCATTACGTTAACTGGCTCCATATTTTGTCGATAGGTTAGCGCGATCGCTTTTGGTTTGCATGATCCTGGATTCAAACCCGGACCTGTTGAATGCAATGATTCGGAGTTCACTCAAACAGAAGATCACAACCTCGTTCAGAAAGTTATTGATTCAAACAAAATTACGATAACTAACAAAGAAATTATTTATGCTGTCTTCGTTACACTCATGACGTCATAATACTTTTAGTGACTTTCCTTCCACGTCTTCTAATTTTGCTTTGTCTATCTGTAACACAGGCTCATTCTAAGCAGGTAGAAACTGAATTCAGTCAAGCTACCTTGATTTATAGGCCAGGCCGTTATAGGTCACTTGATAGCGACAAAAAGGGGCCTTATAATCTGCTTAGTCCTTCCTCTGTCTCTGTTCAAAATAATAAATCTCAGGAACCTCAACAATATGTCGTTGGAAAGGTCTTGGCTAGACTAGCTCAGAGCCTCGGAACTGTCTTGATTGGTCTGCAGTGGTCGGTGTACTGACGAAACACCGACGTGCAAAAACAGCGACAGGTTAAAATAACGAAATACAAAAACCGTGACGCGTAAAAACAGCGACAAATAAAAAAAACACGACGCACAAAAACAGCGATAGACAAACACTACGACGACAAACTAAGGACCCAAGACTCATACACAGGAATTCTCTCGCGCAGCAACAAGGCGTCAATTATGTAAAACAATGAAAGCAAATGGGTGATTTTATACTTCCGCGATCAGATAACGATGTTGCCGAGTTCTAGAGATCTTGAAAGCGAAAAGTCGCGCGACCCATTTTCAATTACGTTGATTTCAATTGCTATGTTTATGCAGCGGAAATGGTGTTCGGCGTTCTTGATAAGACAGAAATAAAAACTATTTCGGATTAATATTCAGATGAGTGTAAGAACACAGAGTTGAAGACGATGAAAGCGACTGTGTGCGTGAGCTTGACCGATTGGAATGATTTTTCGCACATGATCAGACAATGGATCGGACCAGGCTCGTAGCCAGCCGAAAACCTTAGAGGGGCTAGGCAATATATCAAACAGACTCCTTTCCGGAAATATTTTAATAAAAATGCGTGGTTGCATAACCAACAGGAGTAAATACATAGATATAAGCGAATTTGCTATATTTTTTTTATCAGTGTGCAAACTGTCATTGCCCCGTTAGACATCAGTAATTACGTTTATTATCTGTACTCATACGGAAAGTCGCCTTTTCGGTTTCAAATAACAGAAGAAATGAAACCCAAATACATACAAATTGTTCCTGGTAAAACTTTGGTAATCTTTATTTTGTATGGGTTATTCTAGTAACTGTTGACTTCGGCCCGTCACGATTATCCGCCACGTTCCAGTTAAAAGATACCCATTACCCCTGCCGGGACTTGAATCCGGGACCTTCGAGTTATTGGCCTAACGCCTTAGACAGCACGGCTACCCGGTCGGCAAATTGTTCTTGGGTATACTGCTCTATCGATATGTATTTGTATAGATTTGGGTTTCATTTCTTGTGTTATTTGAAACCAAAATGGGTGTTTTCAGGCTATTGCATCATTACCCGCAGAGGAGTCCCACATACTGTTATCTCTCACAATAATACATTTACGGACAAACTTACTTCAGAAACGCATTTCTCGCAAAATTCTAGCCCAGAATAGCATATTACACAACCCCCTTTTCCGTTCAAGAAAACCAAGCAAAATTCAATATGGCGGACTTCAAGATGGCGGCCATGAAGAATATAGCCTCCCATTAAGTATCTATTACTGTGTATTTTTCTTCCTTTTCTTTCAGTAATTTAAGAACATAACAGTATTTTTATACTTTTAAATCACTTTCCACAGCATGTTTTTTTACTTTCAAATCCTCGATATCTCCCAAAGTAATTGCACTCGAATGGCCAAAATTTGCATGCACACATACATGCATGCATGCATTCTAATCACGACGGAAGAAAAAAAATGTATTTTTTTTCTGCCCCATTAGTATGTTTACTTGTAAGTATAGCAAGTGATAAATCTAATATTGTTTTTTTTTTCAATATTTTTAGCGTTTCTCCTAAGCGACAGGTTCTTTAAGGCCAGCTTACTCTTCTCCGTTTTTATATTTCTCCTAGTCACAATTGGGGTAAATACAAAGATGTCGCAGGAGTATCTTTGTTGCACTATTTGTTTCTGGTAGCTGTCTGGAATTTTGTTCTTTTATATTTTATTTTCTTAAAGTTTTTGTGTATTTTTGTAAGGAGTTGAACAACCCCCATGGCGCCTAAGGTGTTTTTGTGCTTTTATATGTTAAACCATCCCTATATTTTAGGGGAAGTTTGCTGACTTCCTGTGGGGGTATCAATTGTTTGTCCCAGGCAGAAATCGACTTAAAGATCCCAGAGATTTCTCTGTGTTAGCTGCGCTTCTTATTGAACAAAAAAATTAAGTTGATGGTGTAGGATTTTATATAGGGAGAGCATAGTCTCTTTTAAATGAAACTAATTTCAGGTGACACTCGCAAGCGTATCTCATTTCTTTTCTAATTTTATACAAATTTTAATGCACCTTCCGAATCGTACCCGATAGTCTAACAATGCCCTTTTATTATCACAAGACGTTAATTTACGTTTGAATATTATTTTGTAATATACTGTATCTCGCATAAGAAACTTACAGAATGAATTTGTGACTCTGTAAGGGGTCATCAAGAGCACCTTTTCTGAAATTTGCTATAGGAAGGTACTAATTATTCAATTCATAAGAGTTATATTCGATTCGAAAATAATGGAATACAATATACTGTATAAAAGCACACATTTATGCCAATACGATCCATTTAAGAGCATCTACAGAAAATTATTAAAATTGTATCAACTATATGTTTGACCTTTAATTTTCACATCATATATATGCAAAATATTGGTAGGTGGGTTAGGCAAAAATTTAGGGGGGGTTAAATAAAATTTAGGGGAGATAAGCCCCCTAGCTTCCCCTTGGCTACGAGCTTGGATCGGATTGGGAGGTTATCATATCACTTTGATTCTAAAATTATTATCTTCAGAGATAATCGACCACCTAAATATCCATTGAATTCCAATGGCGGTAGTAAATAATCAAGTTAGCCATACGTACCGTTTTGACCGTTTCTTTTGTATTTCACGGTCGTTTATGATAAAAATGTCAATTTTGTCCCGTTTTTAAATAAAAACTAAAATATATTTTCATACTGCCACGTTGGCTTTAATTATGAGTTGTTGTTTTAAATAATCAAATATATTAATTTACATTTGCGGATGTAACATATACGTACATATTTATCATTCATTTCTCTCAATGGCGCTTCGGCTTTAGCCTTAGGTCTGCTTTCCTTGAAAGCGTGCGTTACTTGCTTTGTTTACGATTTGGGCGAGTAGCCAATTGAAACACGTGTTTTATTGTGTGTTTTAAGTGAAATACGTGTTTAAATTGGCTACTCATCCAAATCGTAAACAAAGCAAGTAACGCACGCTTTGAAGGAAAGCAGCCCTTAGTTTCTGTTTTGCCGTTGTTCTAATCAGTCGTCTTGTCATTCAGTGCTGGTGGTATAGGCCTAAATTTCAAGTTCCTTTAAAGATTCAAGTTTTACTTTTTAAAAGTTAAATCTATCTTTGCAATATCAAAGAGGCGAAATGCAGTTTTAATTATGAAGAATCCAAATTCATCAAACTGGTATGATGGAACAAAAGTGGTATGCCAACATTGTAATATACATTCTTCCGTTACTCATGGAGGCACAAGCGGCATAAGGATGCTGAGAAGATTCTGGCTTCAGTTAAAAACATCAACTCTTTCATGTTGAGGCGTGATTATCATAGATAAAGCAACATCGCTGCAAGTGAAGCTCTTGTTGCTTGCTTATCATCCTGTGGCCAAAGTTTTTCATGCAAACTCCTATTTTTCAAAACTGATAAAGAAAACTTATGAACCAAAGCTTTCTACAAAACGTTGTTGTCCCGTTTTTGACATCCCAATGTCCCGTTTTTGTTTCAAGGAAATATAGAATTAGTCTATAAACAATGGACAGTTTTAACTCGTATTTTTTTTTTTTTATTTGAAAATGTCAGACATTTGTTCGCGCATAAGCATCATATTTTATTCACTCCGCACAACGGGCGGGCAAATCAGCTAGTCAGTATATGAAAGTATGTACTTCATCTGCATGGATTCCAGAATTTTAAGGATTGGATGTCAACGACAAACATCACCGGATTGTCCGTCCGTCTGCCTACAACTTCCAACTCAGGAACCAGAGATTCTATAAGGATTTCCTGTTTGGAGGGCAGCATGCTTTAAATAGAGTTTTGCAGGGTATCAATCGATTTTAATCGTATTTTCTTAGTTGCAAGAAATGGTCCAAAATTTCTAGGGGTGCCCCCAGTAAGCCTTTCTGCAACACATTGATGGTTACAGATTAATTATGAGGGTGAATGAAAGAATAAGTGATGATGCATTTAGTGAATTACGGGTGTCAGCCAAAGTCCATATGAGGTGTGGCAGAGAAATAGACGTAGGGTCCCAAGTATGTAGCGTTTACGTTGATTTTGAAGGCTTCGGAGACTGCTTGTTGTACATAACAGAGTATGGTTTCTCGGACGCCCGGGTGGAGGTTTTGAACTGTGAGAGTGATAAAGGCGATGATTTGTTCTACTGTTGGTGTTGGCAGAGATGTGGTTTGGGTTTGAGCAGGAAGACGAAGAGAAACAGTGAGATGTGTGTTGTCAACTTCTGGTTGAGGACTTGTATGAAAATGTCAGATGTTCACTATAATATATTGGTTGCTTTCTGGTTGTATGTTTACACAGTTTTTGGTGTGTTGTGGGGCAGAGCATCCACATTTGGCTTGGTTTGGACACAAAACCGTTTCATGGGCATTATAGGTCTGACAGTTCTCACAGCGAATAGGAATGGGTGCAGTAGTGTCTGAAGGCTCAACTCTTTTGCGTCGTTTATAGATGAAAATCTCTATGGATAGTAAGTTAAGGCCACTTTAGACGATACAATTTCTCGTACGATCCGTCGTATGCAATCCCATCGTTTACATTCTCTGATCGTGCAAAGTACGGATCGTACGATTTTTCGTACAATCTGTGGGAGCGCCCCTACTGGCAATATACCGTGCTTGCCTATTCGGCTGTTTTGTTATTGATTACAAGACAAAGAGAACATATTCATGTTATTACTTGATGCAGAAATTAACATACATGATGGCACAACAACTATTACAGGTATAAAGATCTAAAACAAAGTTTTTAAGGAAAGTGTGAAAAGTCAAATAATAGGGACTGCAGTTTAGCTACTTCCGCCATATAGAGAACTGGAAATATCTCAAAATGCTATGTTTTGCATTCCTATAGACATAAAAGATACTAAAATGCGTGAAAAATATATTTAAAAACATATGTAGAAGTTCTGATGTAATCTAATATAATATATTAAATAGTATTCAATGTAGTTGAAATAGGGCGATTTTCGTTGCTTTTCAGGTGCGTAGAGTCTCGAATATGCTGCAGGCAAGATATGTATGAAAGGACACAATGTAGATGGCACTATAAATATGTATCCTTTGTCATATTCCCCTCCCCGTCATGATTTTGAATAAGATATACACTTTGCGTGTCCGAAATAATGAAATACAATGAACAGTATATTGCAGAAGTAGACCTAATGTAGATAGAGAGACGACGTAAAGCCAGAGCTGGCTGTGCAAGTCCATATGTGAGCTAGGTAATTCATTGTACATACTTATTTTTATACAAGGGTTAAAACCCTCCCTATGCACACCCATATGCCTTGTGTGTGTGTAAGATGCAGGGTTTTCTGCACCTATGAATTACTTACATTACTCCTCATTTTTGTATTTTGTAAGTATTTTAGTACCTTTCATGACTATAGATATGTAAAACGTAGCATTTTGAGGTGTTTCCATTGCTCTATGGTAGAAGTAGTTAAACTGCAGTATTACTAACTGTTCCGCATATGTATAAATAGGAGTTAATATATCGTGATTGTATACTTTTGAAGTGCTGTATAATGTCACATGTCTTATTAACTCAGGAACATTCTAAAAACAACACATATGACTGCGAACCTATCATTAAAGACTGGGCAAATTCTTCAACGTTATTTGTGTGTTCACATTGAAATATTTTTACTGAAGTACAGAAGTAAATCTACGACACTTTCGTTACCACTGAAAAGACAAACGGAATTTCTGTTGCCTCAAGGTTCATTGTTATCAATATTTTAATTCTTTTCTACTTTTTAATGGGCTACTTTCACAAATATCTATGGCATAATCACCTTAAAAGCCTGAGATATCATAACTATAAACTCCAGCAGTTTCATCATTATCCCCTCGTATGCAAAATTGTACCGTGTAAATCACTATAAAATATTGTATGATTTACCGTACGAAAAATCTCGTACTATGGATTGTATACGTTCTATACTACGAGAGATCGTACGAGAAATTGTATCGTCTAAAGCTTTCTTTATGGATAGTTGGCTGATGTGCTAAGACTCGGACAATATAGCTGATGTTCCCTTCTCTGGTTTTTATTCTCAGACATTTTGTAACAGTGTATCCCTCGGATTTGAGTTCGTTATCGGTTTCAGAATCTGTGATGTCTGGGTTAACTCCTCGAATCACCACAGATAGCATGGGTTGAAAGTGTGGAGGTGGTGGAATTTTGGTGGTTCCGGTGCTCATAGAAATGAGATTGGCTTCACTGCCGAAAATGTGATAGCTTGCTTCTTTCTGATGGTACTGGTTAGATGTTCATTAGGTGATTTAATGGCATTTGGTACGTACTATTTGAGATACCTTTTCTCGAGGGACATATTTCAGGAGTTGTTGCAGAAGTCTTTTAGGTGTCTGAAACTTGGTATTAAAATTGGTCAGAAGAAGTGTTTGTTCAGTATCCTCTGGATTGAGAAGTTCTGAATCGGGTAAGTTCATTGAATGATCTGAGTCGTATTCGGATACAGTACTAGCCTGAGTTTTCTTACATAGTGAAGAACTGCCAGAATGGCGTTGCAGAAGTGATTAAGAACGTGAATCTGAAGGTGAACTCTGGTTGCGGCTTCGTCTAGTTGTTGTGGTTGCGCCCCGATGAAACATATGATATTTTGGAGTCGCTGAAGGTCCTATTTTTTGGAAACTACTGTTGGAAGAGTATGTTTTCCTGTTGGCTTTGGCATAAAGTCGTGATAATTAAAGAAAATTTGTGGAAACTAGTGAACAAAGAAGCAATTATGAGAAAATGATAAAGCAGATGTGATGAACCTGTAGTAGTGACACTGAGATGATTTAGGTGGGACGACCCATTTAGATAGCCGTCCAGGATGTATGTTAATCCTCTGCCAAAGACGTAAAAAAGAAGGCCCTGGGCTAAGATAGTCTGGCCCCTAAATCCGGACGAAGGCAACCGGAAGATTGTATGGGATATTGACAACTTAATTCTTAACAGAAATCTGGCTACACTGACTCTACTTATGATTGCGTTGAATCTAATGCCAAATGAGTATGTAGAATTGAAGTTACATACCGCAAAGGGTCATTAAGACGAGTAACAAAACTATCTTGCATACCGGTAATAGTATATTGTTAAATGTATCTAATTATATAAATGTAGGTACATCACTGACAACTTTTATTATGTTCTTCACCACTTAAGTATTCATATTTGCACACATTTTTTCGAACACTGGTAGCGTGTTGGATACTGAAACGGAACAGAAAAGCCGTAGTTTGATAAAGATTTTTTATTTCCTATTTTAAAAAGCTTTACTTCTTCTTGGTTGTACTTGTAAAAATTTGCTCCAATTTCCTTTCTTTTGTATTTTTCAACATTTTTCAAAATTGTACTCATTTCTCGAAACTTAGTTAGCCAATTAAGGTTAGATAATTATTCTTTTCTTTCATTATACGCAATACAAAGATAAAAACACTTAATATGGCGTCGACTCGAGCACTAAAGCTCATAGCAATTTGATTTTTCTGAGGAGACACGCTTGTGAAAAATCAACGAAGCAGGATTCATAACTCCAACACAGGAAAAAAAAATCAGCTACATCAGTGCTGAATTGAAGCCTGCATGCATGCCTTTACTTCATAAACTGTCTTCGTAACATAAAAGGGATTAATAAAAACCAGTAAGGAGATATCACGATAATGTAGTGGGTTTAGTGACGGGCAACAAACAAATCTGAAAATTCTAGATTCGAACCCCACTGTACACAGTTGATTTTTTTTTCCCTCCACAGGCGTGATGTTGGTTCATCAAGGTTTTAACAAGACAGGTTTGTAACCAGTTTGACGTGAAACATTCGTAGCAAATTTGATGTGACGAAATTTTTCACTTTTCAACTTGCAACTTTGCTACAGCCTTGCAATGGCAAACTTGGTGATTTCCAATCCTAAATTTACTGTGTTGTCTGAGTTAGGAGTTAATTTTATTACAATTACTACTATTACAATTAGAAAATAATATCCTATTACTCTGATTCTATATCTACTTGTCAGTTACTTCTAAATTACCTTGGATTATCAATATTTGCATAATCTTGTCTATGGTTACGTGAAATTGCTTGTTCTAACTACATCTGAATAAAGGGAATTAACACGTATTGTCAGTGTCAGAAAATAATCTATTCTTAAAATCTTTCTACTACTTTAATAATTATTACGTAACATAATAAGATGCGTTCCATCTCAATTCAGGGAGGACATCTACCGGCCAAGTCATAGGTTTTGGAAATTATTTTTCTATGAGCTCTATGGAAATTAAAGAGACCGCTATTTCTATATTTCCGAGAAAAAGATTTACCGTGATATTCCTTCTTAAAGTTTACTGTTGATAATTATTGAAGCTAAAAACGTGCTATGCTGTATTACTTTTGATAAATCATGTCGTAGCAACTAGTTTACACAAAATAAGTGATTCCTTTTATGTGGTTGTTATTTGCATACTCCATATTGTTATTACAGGATGCACAGAAATTCGAAGAACTTTTAAATATATATAGAAAATTCCAATATTTCGGAGATGTTTTATTCTACTCTAACAAAGTATAGTGGGGCCAATTAGTTGAAAAATTGTGCACTTTTTCATAAAAGCATTTGACATTGTGACTATACATACCTGCAAGATTATTTTAAGGTATTGAACTACTTTGAAATAGATGTAGTAGTCCCGAAAATCCAAAATGGCGTCCAAGATTTCATAACTAATTATTTTTAATTATATATTCTAGTATTTGAGTGATTTTCATATTTCAAAGGTGTTTTACGATACCGAACACAAACCTGACATTCTCTGAACACTGTAACTACTTTTAAATATACCCATTAACCATCTAAATTCAAGATGGCGGCCATTAATTGAAATATTTTTGTTACAGTGAAGCCTGATAGGTGAAAAATTGTGCACTTTTTACTTGCTTTTCTTTAGTTCACAGTGGTTCGTGGTGTCATCAAATCTTGCAACGTTAATTCAACTCATATTCTGACATCTTACAATTATGAAAATTTGCACAGCGACGTAAGTCGGGTGATAATAGAATATTCTATTGTCATTTTTCATATATTTGTATATTTTAAAGAACATTTTAATATTTTTAACATGAACTTCTTTATCCTAAAATAAATACTAGTCTGCAACGATGTTGGGTTTGACTAGTTGCAAACACTTTAGAATTTGGGTCACAAAACATTAGCTTGAGAAAAAGTATCCGAACATCGAAATACCTCGAAAAAATAATAAAAATCTTCCTAAAATACATACTTTTTTTCAAACAATTCCTTCTAAAATGTAAACAATTATTTTGTTTATGCATGAGTGAAAAGAAAAGCGTGGGGCGCGGCAATTAACGAATTTATGAAGTGATTGTATATGAGAGCGCGTCTTATGCTTCTCTTTTAGCCATGCATAAACACATTTATTTTTAACTTTTTATTGTGAATTGTTTAAGAAAATATACCTTTAAAAATTTTCTATTTTTATTTTTCATAAAAGCATGAAATTTGATATGATGACTAGACATACCTGTAAGGTCATTTTAAGATATTGAGGTACTTTGAAATTGATTAGGAGTCCCAAATGTCCAAAATGGCGTCAAAAAATATTACATAATACACCGTGGTAGCACTACTATTGTGGTCGACGTTGTCATACGCTTTCGAGCACTTTATTGCTCTGACTGCTCTAGATAAGTTGTTTCCATTATTTTCCCCTTCCTCGCGCAAGTATTTTATCAATTTATCCCAAAAGTAAAGTCCTATTTTTGCACTATGAAGAAAAAGACGATAACTTACCTGAAGCACTACAGTTAATAGGGAAAATAGTCTCCATTGGACTCCACAACACTCTGCCTCCTGTCAACCAGTTGCTGAATTCTCCGCTGAAAGAATCACCGATTTTGGAGGCAAAGAACTAGGTCACTGATCGTTGCACGTCATCCTAATTTTGCAGTGTTTTCCCGGAAAGGTAGTTTTGCAGGCTGTGAAAAAGACAGTAATCTGTTGGTGCAAGATCTGGTATAAACGCTGGGTGGGGGAGTTTCTCAGAGACACATTCCTTGATCTTAGCACAGATTCTTCTTGCCGTGTGTGGACGCGCATTATCACCGTGGATGAACACACCCTTGTGATTAACCAAAGCAGGGCGTTTCTCCAAGAATGTAGTCCACAGACGTTCAAGCTGCTGACAGTAGACATCTGCAGTGATGGTCTGGTTACGTGTCAAGAGCTCAAAATGGATTATCCCACGGATATGCGACCAGACACTCTACATCACCTTGCAGGGGTGTTTTGGCACAGTTCCTGCGCTCCACCTTTAGGTACCCACTGCCGTTTGTGTGTAATGTTATGGTATAGAGGACCCACTTTTCTTCCTCTGTCACCATTCAGTCCAGAAATGACTCAAGTCTGTGACGTGTTGACAGTGAACTGCATATGTCAACTCGCTGCTGCTTCTGTTGTGGCGTTAACGCATGGGGTACACGGTACGAATACTAGATGTCCCAATATCCAAATTCGTTTTAGTTTCATTAACCCAACACATTTCAATCAAGTGTGGTCATTAATAAAGATTTCAAGGATGCTTGGGTAAATTAAAGTTCGTGAATATATTTCAATGGTCTGAAATTCATGTTGAAGAGGTCAGCATCTGAAGAAAAGCAAATCTAACCATAAATAAATATATTTGAATTAATGGACGCCATCTTGGATTTGAAGGGTACTTGAGTTAAATTAGAACTGGTAAATTCTAATTTTGATTTGAAATTGAGATTCAGAAAGTTACATCCTGAACGTATGTGAACAAAAAAGTTAATGAAGTCTGGTAATAAATAAAGACATTTGAATTAATGCCGCCATCTTGGATTTAAAGCGTCCTTCAGTAGTAACTGTTAAGTTAACGTTTTACTTTTACCGCTAGTTAAAAGTGGTTAGTGATAGAAAGATCTTAATATTATAATAATGTCCTAATATCCGTTCAGTACCATAAAATACACAGATAATCTGAAAATCATTTAAATGCTATGATCAATAATTACTTTTTAAATCTTGGGGGCCCATTTTGAATTTTTGGGGCTCCTACATCAATCTCAATATCTTAAAATGACCTTTCAGGTATGCCCATTGATTATGCCAAATTTCATGCTTTTCTGAAAAAGTGCGCAATTCTTTCAAATGATGGCGCTACTGGGCCCCACTAGTAAGTGTTTGTTGTTTAAAATGTTGAGTAACCACTTTAGGTACGTTATCGGAAAAATGAGTTTGGGCCTCCCCC
>JAGDQP010053625.1:0-12733 GCA_022664845.1 Lepisma saccharinum
GTGTGTGTGTGTGTGTGTGTGTGTGTGTGTGTGAAAACATAGAGACTAGCAATTGTCTTTCCAGGCGTCAATTTCCAAACGCGTCCTTTCCAAGCACCATCAATGTTAGGAAATTGACACAAACACCCTTTCTACACTTCTAATTTTTAAACGCTACGGGACATTTGCAGGTTGTTTAAAATAGTTGCAGAACGTAGTAGTTTACCAATATTTTACTTTTGCAAAATTATATTGAAAAAGATAAAATTATGTAAAAGTTTTACTGTTAATTATGTTTCTGTTCTTTACTATCTTACGAAATTGAAATTAATTTGAAGACTCATGGAATCGCAAAATCTTACTAATGTGTTCGAAAGTGAAAGAACAAACTCAACAAAGCTAATATCTCAATTTCATTTTTTTTTTCAAAGAACCCGTTTCGAAATGGACGTCAGACTTGTACCTGCTGTAGCAATATTTCAGATACGCTCTGCGCATACATCTAGGAAAATATATCACTTATGCTTTTCGTAATAATATACCAGACACGTTACTCATTACTGAGTCGTAGAAAATTTTTCAATTTGTTCACAAGAGCTGAGGGTAAATTAGGAAAGTAATCGTTACTTCTTATAGATATAGATCCCTTCCTTGATGTAGGAACTAATGGAATAAATTGTATGATATTGTGCACTTTAGAAGTCAGAAGGTATTTTCACCCCATTCCTCTAATGAGTCTAATCCATTACTCTTGCAAACCAGTTCCCACTCCACCTCATTTTACTACATCGTTATCATTGTCAACTAGACCTTCACTTCGTCACTCTCTTTCATTACAAAAGGTGCGGATTCTATAAGCATAATCACCAAGTATTTACTCGCAAAGCGTTTTCTCACGTTTGGGAAGGTGTTGTGTAGATGGTTGCAGATAGTGGCAGCTAAATGTTGGATGCCCTTAAAGTATTTATTCCAAACTTTATATTAACGAAAAATCAGAGCTTGGCTCGCTTAGTTTTTTCTTGTGGGTCTCGATGAATTTGAGAAATGTAGTTTTTCGAGGGACATTATATTGCAAAAATGTTAGGACCGAGCTCTCAACTACATTAAAGGTATGATTACAGTGTGGTCGAACCACACAGAGTAACCATCAGTGCCTTAGTGAGGGTGAGGCACCTGCCTTGGGCGTCAGAGCGGAGGGTCCCAAACGGAGTCGTCGAAAACTATATATAAACGAAAATATTAAAAATTCTCTAAGCGCCGAAATAAATATTTGTCAGGTTGAAAAAGACGTTCGTTTATTTGTGCAAATCACAGCCAATTGGAGTTGTTACAATTATTTGCCTCAATTTCAGCTACAGAAGATAATATACATAACTGCATGGCAAATTTGAGTGGACATGCACTAATGATTATACGTTTCAGAATTACAAATGAAGTGTCTATTGGACATTTTACTACAACATATGATGCTTCTCGATCTTATTTTCTAAATTATAATTTGGAAGTTTGTCCCAGATTGTTTGTTGAGCAGCACGGGCTCCTCGACAAGTGGGGTCCGGGGCGAAAACCCCGCCCACCCCCTACCTTTGCGAGGCTACTACCCTCTATTGATATGCCGGTGATGAAAAAATGTTTGGTATTGCTAAAATGTCGAGTAGTTATTATTTTACCAGTTTGATTGCTTACGTTTTTGTATAGTGTGCTTCTTATATTTCACAGTTGGTTTGAAGGTATAGTAACTAAGATGTATGACAATAATCCATTAATAAATTATTATTAAAATGTTAATAAGGCGACTTTTAACTGAACAACAGGTCTTTATTGAAATTATGCGTAAAGATTACTGAGAGTAATTCTGACTGTAAACATCAAGATGATGAACTCATGTTTTTATGATTGGATTTAATTTTTCTTATTTTCCTTTATCCTCAAATTCTAACAGCCTTCGACTCTGTTCTCGTGGTACAGGCAGTAACATCGCGAACTTCGCAACGGTAATGGGTAGTTACGTGGGTTTTAACCCCACGGCCGACAATCCGGACAGATTCCCTCAGTTTCATTAAGAAAAGCCCGGGCGGATGCCTAGCCATCCTCTATCTAACCGATCCCAGTCTTAACTGGAGATGCCAGAAAGCCCAGATATCAGATTTCAACAAGGTTGTTAGAAACTTGATTTGAACTTGTCACGCCTGATATAATGTTAAACTTATTAAACACGGGGGAAAGAAATTTGTTGGAACAACAAAAGTTGGTTGTTTGAAGGTTGTTATAACTAACCTATCTAGATCGTGTAGAAGCAAGCCCACCATTTTGGTGGGTGTTTAAGAAAAGAAGGAACACTGATTTTATCGATATCAATCAAGGTTAGATAATGAATTATTTGGAGTTGGTTGGTTCGTGTACTTAATAATGCCATGAAGTCTAGGGCGAACACATTACCCATTGACATTAATACTCTGATTTTAAAATTATACAATTTGCATGTATGTACAGTAAGAGTACACACTAAAAGAATTATGTGATTTTGTGAACTTTGAAATCTTTAACCAAAGAAGGACTTATATGTGAAAATATGTATATTGGTCAGAAACAATGTTTTCGATACCTCTACAGAATATTTCAAGGAATAGTTATGAGTTGTGACACTTTTTTTTTTGCAAAGGTGAAATATCAACTACAGGAATACACTGCTACTTGAGTATGATTACCTTTATGAATCAATGTCTACATCATGTAAACAATTACCCTAACTCTTATGTCATGTTTCTATTACTTTTTTAATTTTCCAAGTCAAAATTCATATCTACAAATAGTGGCATTGTCAGACAGTATGAGTGCTAATAAAACAAAACAAACTTTTATTAGTGCAAGGTGGCATAAAGAAAAGGTGTCTCGTATTTCTGTAGATACAATATACGAACTCTTATGGGGATCAGATGTGAACGGCGCCACAATGATTCCCATGCACAACAGTGTGGAACATCTCTACCGCTGCAGCTGTTCTACGACAAGGTTTGCATCAATACGATGAACACAGGGTTTTCACACATGAATGATGATGTAATCATAATACAGTCCAATGCATAATTTATCCGTAAACAGATATAGGGCCCTATGTTCCCATGTCCAATTTTGATGTATTCTTGCTCATTGTAAACGAATTGTTATGTTTTGTTAACGGCATGGTTGAATTTGGTAGTGCCGTTGTGCATGGTGCCCTATCGTTGAGAGAATTGTGCAATATTTTTGATGACTAACTTACACCTGTGGCTCCTCGCAGGTTTCTGCAGATGCTGTTGGAATGACAGGTCTATGTCGTGCTTCAGGATGACTGAATCGATCTTAAGCAGCTGTCGTTTTGCGTTGTAGACCTGTTGGGAGGGGTGCTATCCGATGTCATTTCATTTTCCTGACATCTATGCTGCTGACATGACACATCACTTCGCTGTTCAAAATGTGGGTTACGTTGCCTTGTGTCAGACCTTCCTGCATTAACGTAACGATTCGTACAAGATCGTTAATGGCAAGTGTGCGTAGCTTCAATACTGTACTAACTTATGACACCACAAACGACTACGAGAAACCCCCTTTTTGACTTCACATACTGCGCACCCATTCCTATTGGCTGCTCAATGCTACAAAATGCCTTTGGCGAACAACTTGGAATTATTATGTCAAAGTCAAAATGGGTTCGAAATAATATGAGCACATTGGCAAATATCTCACCTCTATAGTTTCTTGGCGATAATTTGTTCTGACTGCTTGACGCAAAACTTATTTTAAGTAGTATATTGCTTATTTATGAAACAGTAGGTTATCAAACCTTGGGCGTAATAATGTATTAATTATAGCAACTTTCGATTTAGGAAATGGATACCCATAGGAGACCTAATAGATGTATTAATAATTGGCTTATTCACAGAACACTTATAGCAAGTGTGGTTAGGTACTTAACATAAATGGGACCCGGTATTATAGAGTTTGTATCTCATTTTTTTATATGAGACTACGTGAATGAAATCCAGCGTTAACAGACGATAGCCATCCATCTGCTTAACGAAAGGTCGCTAAGTACAAGCTACATTACATGCCACTTTTTGTGAATTTTTACATGCTTCCATCATTGTTTGCATTCATTTGAGTACGTATCTCGCCTATATCCAAACGTCGTATTTACAAGTGATTCCTGTGATCTATGGAAGACGTGACTACATTACAATTTGCTGTTGTGTTGTCTCCAACGTGAAGCAACCTCCGTGCGCTATTGGTATACTGATAGAAATAAATCTTCATATGAAATAAAGTCGATTCAATAACTGAGGGTAAACGGGCACTTGACTTGTCAATGCACTTGACCTTGTATCTATGAACACGAGCTGATTTTAAACACTCTTCAATATTTTACTGCTACATTATTCTATTATTGTTTACCTTTCTCACCTCACTATTTCAATTACTATGTCTATCCGTTTCAGGAAGTCCAATACTTGCCACATTATTCTCTGGTCGTGTGGTATGCTATACGTCATTACTATTCGGATACATTATTTACAATTCATTTTCTTCAATTATGTTGTCCAAGGTTACTGCAAAGAAGGCAATATATCCATTCAATTCACTGGAGGAATTTTCAAGGCAAGATGAGTTCTCAATGTTAGTGAATCCTGCTACAACGATATACGACAAAATACAGGTAAATATACTTACATGTCTAAAATATTTTTTTTTTAAATGTGTGATATAACCGTAGGATGAGCAAAATGAGAAGCATCTAAGTTTTGATTTTTGTTTCAAGACTTTTCTAAAAGGTATTATTTACGCCATTATGACGGTTATTGCTTTTCCATACTTCTAAGATTTAAACGCTGATATATTTAGAATTGCAAGCTATTTAGAAAATATGAGTATCTCATTAAAGAATGCATAACATAATTGGTTCTGCCTTGATCAGGATGTGTGAATCTGCATCTTGCAGTAACACTAACGGAAACTTGTAATACAGCTGCGGTCTCGTGTGTGTTTCTACACTTTTCATATATGAGATATATCGTCAGGAACGAGGAGGAAAGTATATAAATATTAGGAAATGTCTATTGAGAATTGTACTACTCAGATTAAAGTTAGCAAGAAAAGACAAATAAAAATATGTAGAAGTCTCATACGTAATTCGAGACATGGATGTAGTACTTAAAGTGATGAAGAAGGGGAAATCGCCAAAAGAAGATAGGCACGCAGCTCAGATATTTAAATTGGGACATATTTAAACATGAAAAAGGAAATACCACAATTATTCTCAATGTGCCTCAGGAAGAAACACATGATCTGAAGTTGTAATAATCACATTATTAATTTGCTGAACTGGAGAGGAGACAAAGAACGCATCAATAACTAAAGACCAATTATTATCCTATCTGTTCAACAAAGTGTATACCAAGCGCATTATGAATTTTTTGAGCGAGATGTAGATTTCAACGAAGGAAGGGAACAAACCCGATTTCGTTTTGAATTTAGCATAGAATACCAAGTGTCGGATGAGGTTATGGAAAGGATTAAGGAATATAATTTTCACTGCCATGAATTCATAAATTTTGAAAAAAAAAAAGGCTTCGATTCGCCCACTTTTGGCAGCAGTACTTAAATCAAATTAACATCCAGACGAGAAAGGTTCATACACTAAACTACTACGAGTTAAGTACTCGACTGCAACATCTGCAATTACACTACATCAAGAAACTGAAAAGTTTAAGTTGGAAAATGTATAAAAAAGAGAGTCGATCTCTCTAAAGCAATTTTCCGCGGTCCTGCAGGAAGTATTTCAAAAGTTAAACTGTGACGAATTTGCCATAAAAATCATACGCGAATACACTAATCACCTACGATTCACTGATGACATAATTTATTGCTTCAATTTCAGAATAACTACAAACCAGAACCGGGCTGAGTAATGAGAGTTTCAAAATATGACTCAAGATGAATTTAAGTTAAGAAAGGCTCTGTTCAGTCAACACGCTTGGGAAGATTCACGTGTATGTTTACGTAGGACAGCTAAAAACATGGAATACCAAGACTGATGAAATAATTAAATGATGCTCGTTTGGGAGGCTAAACTTCATTTTCAGAAGTAAGCTGCCAATTTGTCTCCAGCGTCAATGTGTCTTATATGTGACGGTGCACGGATATGAAATATGGACATTGAATGTGCAAAGTTAAGTTGAAAGTTAAGAGTTATACAAGAAGCAATATATAAGTTGAATTAAATGTATTTATTTATTTCATTCAGCTAAGATTCAGACTGGGATGTGGTAAAGTGTAGACCAGAGTCTGATTTCAAGGTACCATTTCGGCATTTGCTTGGTCTGACTTGGGAAAATTCTGGAAAATCCTCAATCAGGATGGTCGGCCGCTAGTATCGAATCCAGGGCTTTCCGAAAACGAAGACAACCCTCTACCACTGAGGTACGTCCGCTCGTTAAGAAGTAAAGCAGAGATCGATGTTTGAAATAGGAAGGGCAACACAAGATAAATGAATGTACTCCCACGGAACAAAATGTAGATGTAATCAAAACTGGGAAGAATATGAAGTGGAGATGGAGCGGTCACATACCTAGATTAACAGATAGAAGATGTGTGACAAGTATTCCTACTTTAATATTAAACACTTAAATATATTACGAGAATAACTAACGTTCTCAGGCGTAGAAAATTTAGAGAACCTATCAGTGAATACTTGCCAAAACTTAATTTGTTTCATCATGCCATATTTTAACATATTGAGTAAAATATCCACCATCTGTAACACAACACAGTAATATAACGTGCCGTCTCAGTTCAGATAACATATGAGGAAAAGTGGTAATTGTATAGCTCAGACTTTTTCGAAACGTAATTATATTATACAACTAATGTTTTTGTTTTTTTCAAACATAGTGAAAGGATTTTGAGATAAAATTATTTTAACCGAGTTAAGGTACTTAATATTTTTCTTGATGAATGAAAATTGTCACATATTTCAAATCATGTAATTAAAAACGCTGTAAGAGAAAATAACGTTAGACTTTTTTTTACACTTAAACTACCAGAACTACTACTTTAACTTCTGTTATACAAGAGGAGGATGATATTTCACGTAAACAAAAGAATTAATGAAAACATTTCAAATATGTTTCCTTTCTTTCTCCCGGAAAGGATGCAAAGATGAACAACTGATGAAGCTCGAATTAGTTACTCCCTAAGGCGTGTCCAAAGGTAATTTTGTTTTATTCTCTTTTTTGACATACCAATAAGAATCTGGACTAGATATGTGCAGAAGAGTAATTCTGCTGAAACAAAGGTCGATTTTCCTCGTAGAACCCATTTAAACGAATGTAAATCTACCACGGCACCTAAATGATATTTCGTCGTTTGTTATTTGAATAGTACAAACGAAAGTGATAGTGTTTATGTGCAAAATCTTTCGTGAACATTACTAAATACTGGGTATACTTTGACTGATTTACAATTACACACAAATAAACTTGTAAATGCAACCACGCACAGTCGCATATAATTCTAAATTCGTATTTGATAGAAAAGAAAAATATTTGGGAATTTTCCATTAATTACTTTTATTTACGAGTATTCTGATTGTTTTTATTCTCGCTCTACTATTTTCATAAAACAAAGAGTATATTTCTGGTAGTTTAAAACGAAAAGGTCACAGTATTGTAGGTCTTACATTGTTTGAGTTGCATGGTTCTACAACAATATGACAACTTGTACTTCTACAATACAACGGTCATTAAGTTCAAATTTGTAAATATCAGTAACTCGGCAAACCTTTTTTTCCTTATGAAATCCTTTTACTTCGTCTTATTAAAATATTAGATCTAGCAATGGATGTAATTATTTTCGAAATAAATATAAGGTTATCACTTATCGCCCCATGCCTAGAGTTACCAATCTTTTCAGTGATGGCATGCGGGCATTTTTTTTTAATTTTTTGCATTTTACAAATGAAATGAGCAAGGTGTTACTATACACTCTAAATACATACAGTAAAAATAGATGTGTTAATTCAACAGAATGCGGTGTCCCCGCGTGACTGCCACTCTTTGTGTTAAATGTGTACACATGGTGCTGGTTTTGGTACTGGAAAAAAAGTTACGGCTGCAGTGAGATTTGAACATGGATTGCTCAGTTATTAGTCGAGAATCTTACCAACTTGGCTAAATCGTCACCCAGATAAGGCTCCAAATTCAAACAGTATAGACGGGGGAAAATGTTGCTAAGCCCCAAACACAAACAAAGTTACTTATGTCATGATTTAATCACTGTTCCGTTTGTAAGTGGTAGTTACACTGGGGCACGCATTGTGTTGAATTAACACAGCTATTTTTGCAGCATTACCCACTATACAAAAGTACAAAACGGGCGTTTTGTACGCACTAATTGAAACCGATACCTAGTACCTAAGAGTTAGAAGCTACCACGTGCCTTTGATTTCAGAGTAAAAATCAGGAACAAAACCTCCTAATGTTAACGTCACAGTCGCGCCAGTAATCGACAAGGTCAAAAAAATAAATGAAAGTATAAAGTAGTATAGGCAAATTACTGTTGCAGAAGGATAAAATACTAGAAAGCTAACTTATTCTCGAAAGTGTTAACGAGACCTCCCATATAAATATTCCCCAAAATCCCCATTGAATATCATGCCAAAAATCTCTTAAACGTCTACCATATTGGAATTTTCAAATCAAATGTATTTCTGCCGAGTATTTTGTTGCTTGAATAAAACAAAAACAATACTAAAACGCTAATTTCTTGCGTAAAGTGTTAAGGAGACCTCCCACAAAAAATTCCTCAAAACTCCGTTTGGGGATATATAAAAAATTCCTTTAACTACCGCCATCTTGGGATTATCAAGATAAATGTATTTGTTACGAATATTTTGTTAGTTGAACAAATAAAAAACAATACTAAAAACCTAATTTATTGTGTAAAGTGTTAAAGAGATCTCCAACAAAAAAATCCCTCAAAACTCCGCTTGGCGATATATAAAAATATCTTAAACGACTGTCATCTTAGAATTTTCAAAACAATTGCTTTTTTTTACGAATAATTTGTCGCTTCAACAAGGAAAACAATTCTAGAAAGCTAATTTCTTCTGGAAAGTGTTAAGGAGATCTCCGTGACATATCACAGATAAATCTCTTAAAATCCTCTTGGGGAAACGTGCCAAAAGTTTTTTAAACGTCTGCTATCGTCGAATGTTTAAAAAGAAATTTGTTTATTTTGAATAATGTATATATAGGGGAACAAAGCAAAACTACAATCAAATTTCTTCTTTAAAGCGCTAGGGGACCCCCGGATCTCCCACAGAACAAATCCTTTAAATTCCCTTTTGGGGATCATGTCTAAAAGTTCTCAAACATTCGCCAACTTTGATTGTTCAGTATATATGTATATATTTCTTTGAAATTGTATATCAGTTGTCGAAAGAAACCAATAATTTGTTGTTACCGCACATGCAATTCATTTTATCTTATCTTATCTTATCGAAACAAATATTTGAAGCCTAAGTTACTCTGGGAAATGCTAAGGGGACCTACCTGACCTATCACTGAGAAAAGTTCGTAAATTCTACCTGAAATCTCTTAAACGTTCACCATCTTGGACTTTCCGAAACAAATTTATTTCTTTATAACGGTTTATCGTACGATCATGAGGTTTGTATCAATCTACTAAGTTAATGTAAGAAAATATCCCGGAAGTACAAAACGGGTGTTAGATCTAAAAAAAACAACACATTTTTATACATAATTTTCGCAAATTAGAAAAAAATTCTGAACAACTGTAAATAAAACGTTTGGATTGTAGTGTAAATTAAATGTTTAAACAATCGGATAAAAGCCCCGTTGCTGCTGTATGACAACTTACTCACCCATTGAGCGTTGCTTGTGACTTAAATCTGGACGCTTAACGGCCATAATGTGAGGTAAGAATAACAGCTCAATGTTCTGTCTTGGGTACTTTTATTTATAGATGCATGCAGTTGCTCAGAATTTTGTTTCTAATTTGCAAAAATTATATACATTTTTTTTAAGATTTAACGTGTGTTTTGTACTATCAGGATATTGTCTTGTATTAACTTAGTAGATTGATACAAACCACAGGACCATACGACAAACCGTTAAAAAGGAATAACTTTGTTTCGGAAAACCAAAGATGGTGTACGTTTAAGAGATTTTAGATAGATTTTAGTTAATTATTCGGTAGATTAGTTAGGCTACTTAGCACTTTCCAAAAGAAATTAGGCCTCAAATGCTTGTTTCCTTCAACAATTGATATACTATTTTAGAGAAATAAATTTATTTGAACAATCAAAGGTGGCGGATGTTTGAGGGATTTTAGACATGTTCCTCTAAGGGAATTTCAAGAGATTTTTCTGTGGAAGGTAAGGGTTCCCTTAGCACTTTAAAAAAGAGATTAGATTGTATTATTTGCTTTCTATTCCAATTAATATATTATTCAAAATAACGAAATTTGTTTTTGTTTTAAAAAAATGAAGGGTGATGGACGCTTGAGAGATTTTAGGCATGTTTCACCAAAGGGATTTCAAAGGATTTTTCTGTGGTAGATCACGGAGGTTCCCTTAACACTTTCCAGAATAAATTAACTTTGTAATATTGTTTTCCTTGTTCAACCGACAAAATATTCAGATGAAATACAGTTCTTTTGAAAATTCCTAAATATTTAAGTGCAAATAATATGGTAGGAAACCTATTCCCTGCAACACCACTCAGTACAATAAAATGTAATTTGAAACCGATGAACATAGGAATGAAGAAAACAACGTAATAAAGAAAGAACGTTCAAGGGAGACTTAAATTCAATACCTCGAATTTTGAAGCCTGGATACCTTCAGTTTTTCTCGTTACTTCAACACACAAATACATACCTAAGCCCCTCCGATTATGTTTTTTTTTAATTAGAGAAAATAATTTTGAAAAAGTGAATATATAATTTACACGCTACTAATAAACTTTAAAAGGTGATTATTCACATAACAACAGGAAAAGTACATATGTTAATAAACTTCGAAACGTGGGTAGTTTCGATGCTATAGGTGCTCAAAGTCGGCTGCATTGTCACAAATCTCGATAAAATAATAATGTCTAAAGTGGTGTCAACTTAGCAACTTAATCTTACGTAATACCCAATACATCTATTTAAGCAGTGTTTATTATTCTCAAATGGACATTACAGGGGATTTCTATGTATGCCTTATAAAACCATATTTCTGCCTTGGCAATGAAATACTTACTTTACGAAACCTGTCTCTGCGACATAGCCCTATCGTTAACATTACTTAAATTGATGTATTGAGTACTACTGCGATTGTGATTTGGTAAGCTTCCATACATTTGCAGGGATAGGTTGTCATTTGTGAAGATGTCGGCGTAATTTTTGAGCTCCTGTTGCTCGGAAACTACGAATGTTTCAAGATTTCTTCAAAGGATATTTTTATGGGAATGATCACATCCAGATGATTAATAATCTATGTATAATTAAAATTATATAACAGGTATGTGACTGGAGTACTTTTCTGGAGTTGGGCTTACATGAGTTGATACTTATAAAACTATCATTTGTGTTATTTCTTTTTGGTGTACTTTCTATTTGACCAACAAATTTATACCCAAAGGTTTTAGAATGAATGGCCCTAACACAAGCTCCATTGTCATATTGCTGGGATATACCTGGAAAGAAGTCATTTTCTGTTTGACAGATAATCCATATTCCAGTCAATATCCTCTATTAACCATTGATCAGGAAACAATTTTATAATTATCGATTCTTCACAGCTGTTGTGTTCTATTTGCTTCAGTCGCTGATATCAGATCCATAATAAGAGGCACGCAGCATCGAATCCTGCTACCGGATTCCTATATTTCAAGATCAGTCCTCAGTTTGACCAGACGTATATGTTAGTATAATTCCTGAATAAATGCTACGTTTGAAATTTCTAGACAGAGAAGAATATTTGCCAAGGAACATCTTTGCACTGATATGTAACGGGCTTAAGTCATGTTGTAAAAGACTGGTTCGCAGCTATAAAAGAAAAAATAAACTATTACTAACATTTTACCTAGTTGCAACAACAATAAAATTATATTTTGTCCATCGGAAATATTTAACGCACCTATATTTTGTTACTACTCAAGGTCTATATGAATTTTCTACGACTGTGTTTGTAAGGAGGAAGTGTGAGTTCTTATATGTTCTTCTCTAGATGATTACTCACTCGTATGCAATGGAGGATAGGTCTTGTTACACGTCACCTTCCCTTTGACTTTGGGAGGGATATTTTTATTTATGTAAACTTGGTCTTATCTCACAAAGTAATGCCTATCCAAGTTCTCCTGAAAAATGGCAATACCTTTATAAATGTAAAAGAATTTGGTTACGACGTGGCTCAGAAATAAAATGTCCTCATCCAAGACTCAGCTCTCTTGTGTGGTTAATTTTTTAGATTATTATCCATGAAGAAGGGGTTCATGCGTATTGATTTTCATTATTGCGGGTCTGCCTCTCTTTCTCTTTCTTTCCCTATGCAACATGTGTGAGTTGCTGGTTCATAAAGAATCTTAATTTATTACAAGGTTTTGTTTCCCTGAAAGACAGTTTTCGCTTTTCACAAGGTTTCGTTCTTCGTGAAAAGAACCGGTGTTCGTTTTTTTTAGTTTACTTCCTGTGGTTTTAAAATATTTCCAAC
>JAGDQP010053627.1:0-13518 GCA_022664845.1 Lepisma saccharinum
CCATTTTAGCTGAGTTTATTCTATCGACCTGGTCTTTCTGTAAACCACCATGGAGGACGTCACTTGTATTTTGCTATACTTTCCATGTTACGTATATGAATGTAGTGTGTAAACTGTACAAATGTAATTGTATGTACATTGTACAATTGTACATGCTTCTCTAATTTATCTCCTTTCTAAATAAAAAATATTAATAGCGCGTAAAAAACTAATCTCTATTTACAATCAGAATTTATATAGACGTATACAAATATTTCTAAGGGAGGAGGTGCTTGAGCACCATCTTCCAGTAGGACTAGGAAGCTGAAATTTTACCAAAATACTACTAACGATGAAAGTAAAGAAAAACAGAGGGTGTCGCGGTTTTCTGCGCACATTCCATTTTCGGCCATATGTTTCTGGACCACCCTAATGTACACTTAACCTCCAGGAAATTTTACAGGGAGGGAAAATTAAAAGGAAGGCATTTGGTTGATAAAAGTTAAAGATAAAATGAAGTAAAGGGCGCTAACAGGACTATGGCTTACGCCCGTCCCGCGCTTTTGGCAGAGAAAATCCCCCAAACCCCGGAATTCCCACGTGGAAAAATACCACAGAACCTTTGGAGGGCATCAATAAGGTTTACTGTTGCAGGCATCGCACACACCCAGCGTCGACGCATCGCGCATCACTGATTCGTTGACTTCTCTGCGTCAGTCTATCAGTGGTCTTCGTCGTTCGCAGTTTCTTGAAGGTCATATATGTCCATATTCCTGAACAGTATTTACTTGATCGGCGAATTGCGAAGTAGCCTTGATTGACAAATTAGTTGAATTCCGACGGAGTCATGGCTTCATCTAGCTTCAGCAGTTGCTGTAGACTTTGAGAGGACATTGCTTAATTAATGTGACCGCCTACGTGGAAGTAAGGTTTCATGCTTTGCACATAGTAAAAGTGGGGTTTCCAATCATCAGAACGTTCAACTCTGATAACAAGACGCATAATGTTGACCATCTTAAAGTATGGGACCCAGAACTTAGAGGGGCGACCCGATGTAGCTACTTTTTCCAGGTTATCATCCAAGAACCACAGCATCGGCGACGCTTTCAGATATGTAGATAGTTTTTAATGGCACTTTCCCTTGAAGCACCGCAGACTATGTTGACTTTAGTCGTTGAATGAGATCGAAATCTGTCTTCAAGTCACGGAAAAGCAGAATTGCTAGAAAAAACCTGTTAATAAATTTGCAGATAGCTCTATCATGTACATGGCCAGTCATTATATGAACAACTGTATGCTTCGAATCTATAGTGTCCTAAAGGTTCTCGCCGACCTGTTAATCATATGGGTAAGGGCACTGAATAAGTGACTCGAAGGTCTCGTGTTTGAATCCCGGCTGGGGCAAGGATATTTGTGATTGTGGATTATAACTAACATCTGATGGATAATCGTAAGGGACCAAAGTTAAAAGTACTAGAAAGGCCCATAAAAATAAAATTTACCGAAGTTTTTATCCAAAAGTTTCTCCAAACTGTTCCCAGACATCCCCGTGAAATACATTAACAGATAAAAACCATGCAGACGCAGATTAACGCATGAAAGCTGCTCCCAAACCATGTATAATACTTTCACGTAAAGCGGTTAGTAGAACGTTACCACACAGGTCGCCTGATTTATTCGTTTGCATTGGTCAAATCCTGACAGGAGGCAACTGTAAATCTTTGTAGAACTCCAAGGTGAAGGATTGATGAACGGCAATGCAAGGAGGCGGTTGTTTCGTATTCTTGATTACAACTTTCGTTTACACTATCCATAAATCCATTTCAACCTGAACCTAGTTTTTAGAGCAGGTAGCTCCACATCCACAAGAAATCGATGATAAAGCTTCTACACTTGATTTACGCTCCATATCTTCCAGTTGGGCAGAAGGTTTCCTGGTGGCCGCGTTGGATATTGATAGATATGTACAAAAGAAAGTACTAAAACAGGCTGGTTGGCGCTCGTAGTAGGGATGCTTGTTCTCAGAGCAGGGGTGCTCGTGTTAACGGTTCTCGCAAGTGTGATGCACTTTAAACCTCTCATGATCATCTAAAGCTCGAGGACAAACTGCACGTAAGCGTTGTTATCTGCTAAAGGGGGAATGTTTTGGTCATCCAATTTTCAAAACTGATTTTCTCTGTAGGATATATCTTTGCCTGCTTCGATAGCATTTCTGTGTAACGACCTGGAAGAGATCTATCACCTTCTGATGAGGCCCCAAACGCTGGGAGCCAATTATGTAAAGTCCAGGAAGATCTAATGGAAAGCCTCTCAGATATGCTGCCAAGATTCCGCCACGGCTTCTGGGGTGTGGGATCACCGAACGCTAATACTATGCTGAAAGGCAAATCTTAATTAGTAACATGAAGGCATACGGAAAGGAAACTTCACAAGAGCTGATGAGTAGTATACGCCCGGCCTGTCTGAAGGCGTGCAGCATACCAAGGATGGAAAAGTTCTCTTGGCCGCTTGTCTGAAGGCGTACAAGAGCAAGGCAAACGACCGCCCGGTCTGTCTGAAGGCGTGCAAGCCGTTGTTAGGATGGGTTGAAGGCTCCCTTATGCCTGTCTTAAGGCACTTGAGAACCTGGCAAAGTAGTATACGCCTGGCCTGTCTGAAGGCGAGCAGTACATCAAGGATGGATAAGTACCCCTTCCCGCCTGTCTGAAGGCGTTTAGTTGCTTTAGAATGGGTTAATAGCTTTGGTCCGCCTGCCTGAAGGCGGTACCGCAATTAGAGAAAGGTTATATACCACTGACCACCAGTAGCAATGATTGCCCGCCTGTCTGAAGGCGTGCAACCACAAAGGACAAGGTAAATAGGTACCACACTCCGCCTGCCTGAAGGCGTTCCGCAGTTGGAGAACAAGGTTTCAAAAGATAATTGGTAATAAAGATGAATAAAGCGCAATGCGATAAAGCAATATTCTAAGCATAAGCCTAGTAAAGAATATTCAAAGAAGTTCAGATAATAAGAATTTATTATTGGACTATCTGTCCAAGGAAAGAACACCAAGCAGAGAGCTTGATGTTAACTGGACCGCAGGCCAGAAAGAAGTGATTTCACATCGTTCTGACCCTACATATATACCTCTGATTCAGTGACGTCACAGCGTCACGTAACATACATTTAATCTCTATCTTACATACACACACATATATTCTACATTTCAAAGTTTAACTCTTGCTTTCCAGATGATATAGGTTTACATATACACACACATGTTGAATTTCTTTATATTTTAAATAAACGCGGAATTAAAAATTTTCCAAGTTCATAGCGATATATTTTAATGTATTATAATTTTAATTTACTTGTTTGAAAGTTCTTTAAAAAAATGAATATTTAAATCTATTTCTTGAGTTCATAGCGTTTATATGATTAGCCGAAAGGGTGATTTAATATAGGGTAATTCAGGGGAAGCGAAACACTGAATTTTCATGGAACGTTAAGGACGTTACATCTGACAAATATCAAGATCGAAATTGTTGATGAAAATACACGTCAATGCCGAGTTAGAGTGGCGGTAAGAACGAAGGCGGTCGGGCAGAGGGGTGGGTGATTGCTTGGACGATCGAAATCATGTTCCTCTTTGAGGTGCTTTTATGAAGGGTGTCTGAGTTCGAAGAATACTTTTCAACAGGATCATCACAGTCTCTGGTATTTCTTTTCAGGATAAATTTCCTCTGTTGTTGTATATGAATCGAAATCATACACTGAGCATCGTATTCTCTATCGTGTAATATTAGCTACAGTTTCCAAAATGTTCATTGTTTTATCGGCAAAGTTGCTCTACTTTTTATTATACCAGGGGTCAGTAAGTATTCTGTGAGCAGTTCAATAAAGCACACTGCAATGCTCTTTCTTACTCGCTCAGCTACAGCGAGGTCCTCTTTTAAATATCTCCGAAAATTCTCTTCAGATGTTTCTCGCTATACGGATCGTCACGTGGACCCGCAATCAGAAACCTTAAAACAAAAGTATAGATTGATTCTCATCACACGCTATGTGGAACTTGAAACCCACCGCGTGTCTTGTGCAGTTCGCCGGTACACAACACGTATGAAATGTATAATTTACAAAAGTAAAGCACACTATCGAAACATTTCTTTATATTATGAAATTTCAGGAATAATATTATCAAATCAATAATGCGTTCATATATAAACGTTAACATATAGTATTTTTAGTTTGATGACTTATCCAAATTAAAATATATTTTTTCATATTTGTCGAATCTGAAACAGGTCAGTATCCGGGGGTGGGGGAACAACTAAAATTTTGTTGGTCCGAAGAACGTGCATTTACGTTTATAAATAAGAGGTAAAATTGTATATTTTAATCCGTGCCTCCTTTCAGTTTGCAGCTGACAACTCACCTGCCTGGAAACCTAAAGGTTAAACTTACTGTTCGAAACCTCACTACGTTAGAAATTATCATCGCTTGTAGAAAGCCACCTTAAAAGGACTAAATTGGCATCAAAATCAGCTCATTAGCATGATTGGTTCAGGAGCTACACTAAGAAAATAAAAACTTCAAGATGGTTGTCATTTTCAAAGATGGCGGAATTTCTCCAAATAGGATTGTTTCGGACATTCATTGCGTTAAATTAGATTATCTTTCGAATATCTTCACGAGTTTTCAACTTGTTTTTCCAAATGTCTGAGTTAGGACATTTTTTGTATAATGGTCGTGAATTAACTTTGCACCGCCTTCCCTCACAACGTAGAACTCCACCGGTACACTTTTCACTGAAGACCTCTCCAGCTGTTGTTGGATACATATTTCACAACCGAATATTGCAACTTCGATCTTGGAGCCTTGCAGCTCAAAAGAGCAAATTATTTTTGGTGCATAATACTCTTACGCGATGTTCGTGCCATTGACATTTCTGGGTGAGCGTAAGAATGCATTCACTGTGGTTAATTTGTGATACAGATGTTCCAAGTATACAGAAGATAGTTTCGGAAGTCGAGCATAATCAATGGGTGACAACTATACATTGCACTATGATAGTTTTGAAATGCGAAACATGTGTTCACTTTATGCCCATATTCTCCTCTCCTTCTCGTAACACCTTTAGCTATATTTCAAAATTAGTAACTGAATCAGGTCTGCTTTGTACAGTCCTCATCCTAAAAGAAGCTTCGTATCTGAATTAATAATATCTATCTTTCAGATTAATCTTTTTTACATCACTAACCTTTCTACATTGAGTATAAATTAAAATTCATGTAAACAAAATAATAAAATTACGAATTCCGTTGATCTTCCAATAAAAATAACGTGAAGAATATCGAAATAAAGAATCCTAGATGTGCCTGTATGCATTCAAATCATTATGGAACCTTTGGCAATCGTATACCTCAGTACAAAGTGGCGTATCTCTAGTATTGTAACTTTTTGTTTAGGACAGTTGTTCGAAACTTATCACAAACAACACTCTAAATGAATATAAGACATACGAAATCATGAGTAACAGGAGAACGAAGGACTTTTGACATACCAGGTTTTCGTAGACTGTAAATGCGGCTGTAAGCAATTCACTTGTGTTATAACTCAAATTTGCGTTTTTTGAGATACAACATTTAGTGATGAGGCCGACAAATCCACCTACTTTACATATCAGTACTTAAAAGAACTCCGTGTTCGAGTGGTAAAGCTACGATCAGCATTGAACTGAAGCCGAGAGTTCGAGACTTGATGGCAATGACCGTTCTCATAGGTTATTTTGGGTATTTGTTTAATTCTACCAGTGAATGCTGAGATAATATCTAGAGTGGATGTATTGATTATCTTTCATTTTCGCAGATCAGTACACGCGTACTAACATAAGTCAGATTTGTTAAAATGTAAGGCCGAAGATACTTGTCTCGCCAATAACAAGTGGCGAATTTACAATTCTCTGCTTCCCACTCCTTTTCTTTAATATGTACTCTGGGTTTAAAAGTAGTCTTGAAGTACCGAAAGGCTACATTGGCTATTGAATAATCATGAAACATTATTGGCATAAATCGGGATAGCGATAAGATATTGCTGTTACGTCAATGCAAATTTACGTCGCCAAAGAGTTTAGACAATTACAGTCAATGTTACCAATAATCAAAATAACTTTCGGAACGAGCTACCTTAAAATCACCCGAATTGTTATTTTTTTTTTAAATCTGAAAATTTTCCGTCATTTGCCTACTCTCCCTATGCTTATAATCGCCTGTTTGTACGAAATCTTCCACCTGATGTCATCTTTGCTAACATTTGTGTCAATGCCCCTCCTGTGTTTATATGTGTGTGGTTAACTATTCAACGATGTATGATTTAGTCTGCATTATCTCAACTCGTAAACAGTTCAGCATAAGAAAATCAAAGACTTAACCTGATTGGCTAATTCGTTACCAATTGGAAATATGACGTCATAAGCATAATGTAGTGGGCTGAGCCACTCCATGTGTTGTTGCGTAAACAGGTGATCTAGGACGCAATTCTTACCCAAAAGGATACTCATGTCAAGTGGATTAGAACTTCAATTTGTTCGTTTGGTTATGATTTTTTACCCGGGTTTCATGATCAATACCATAGATGAAATAATGTTATCGTTATGATTGTAGGTCTATGATCGTTATGATTGTAGGTCTATTGAAGAGCTTAAAGACGAAATACCTTGACAAATAATATCACATTACACGCACCATTGTAGTTTATTATGAGTATCCTCCGTTGGAAGTATAGTATTGAAAATTGCTTTAGAATTAATCTACTTGAATCACAAGGCCGAAAAGTTATTAGTACAAATTGAGAGGCTCGAATCGATTGGTAACTACATTATTCTAAGAAAAGTATTCGGCTTAATGTTGTATAATACATGGAACAATGCAGTGAAATTGGGAATATATACTAATATATCTAATAGTTAGCGTGTAAGCCAAAACTAGACCTGCACGACAGTTCCTATATCCATTATTTTGTAAGATCATCTCAACTGTGAAAACCTACAAGGATCGGTACGACCAGTTACTCAAGCAAGCACGAGGTCACTCAATCCGCAGACTATATACAACTGTGCACAATGGTATGTATTAGTTTAATCATAATGAAAATATGTTTATGTGCACCTTGAACATAATTTAACTGGAATAATGACCTGATGTCTGCTTGAGTGGCTGGTCGAAACTGTTCCCGATTCTAATACGATATACGCTTACATTGAGCTTCCTGAGTTGACATACGTTTACGTCTGCTTATCAGCAAGGATTACAATAACTGATCTACTTATGCATTACTGAGTTCAGCTTACGTAAAGATATGTCACTAACATCAGAAAAAAATAAAAATAGTATCTGATTATATCAGAAATACTACACATTTAGTCACCTGCCATCTTGTACAGAACAAAAACAAAATTTTAATTATATTGTAAAGTGACGTGAATTTTGCAACGAACTGTGCATAAGAACACGTGCTATCATAGCATGCGTAAAAGCACGTGCTGTTTGTTTACAAACATGTAGTAAAAGACGGAGTACGTAGTATGTGTGAAAACACGTGCTTCTACTTCTTTACAAATAGTAGTAGTGGAAGATGAAGAAAGCCGGCGATAGCAACCAAAGACATCCTATGATGCAGATGACATCTGCAACTGCAGAGTCAGCGTGCCAGAACAGAATAAAATTAATCGAGATGCTCCAAGAACCAACATTCCGTCCCCAGAAAGAGTCACATCCACTTCTCCTCTTCCCTCATCTTGGTCGGATCCGCTACGGGATAGGCCGTCCTCACCTTGGTCGAACTTGCTACGTTGTAGGTCATTCTTACTTACCGCCTGATCTGCTAGGGGATAGACAAACTCCCTAAGTCCAGACCTGCAACGGGATTGGACTCTCCAACTCCCTTTCTACGCCAGGTAGCAATCCGCTGCTTGGACTGACTACTGCCAGGCAACATGCCGTTGCTTGGGCGAACATCAACTGCAAACCCAGGAAGTTTATAAAGAAAGTAAATGAAATACATTTTACTTCAAAATTAGATCTCCATAGTTTTGTACGGTACTTTCTTTTTATTAACTTTACGGATTTCGTATTTTTTAATAAAAGGTGAAAGGAAGAAGGACAAACACCTTTCCTTTCATTGCTCTACCCACCAAATAACAAATTATTCAGTAACGGCCCCATACTCAGATAAACTGGTCGTTGCGGTTGCAATTAAGGTGCTCCCACAAAGAGAAACGTTACGATATTATATGTAGGATGGACCATTTATCATAATATCTATTCCATTATTGCTAATTTATATTACATCTCCACACATAAAGCTTATTATTCTGGCAAGGGTTTACACAATATATTGAAAGCTTTATTTCGCTTTGAACGATATCCACTTACTTACCTCTACACGAAAGAGACGGCGAGCCGAAGCACTTTTCAGGTTTGAGGGGTGCCCGTTTCTTTCTCAAATTTATGTAGCGATTCCTACGTCTGAAATTATAAAGCCAGTCTTTACTTGCTATTTTGCTATCAGTATCAAGCGACCATTCCTAAATGCAAATTCGTAAGCAAGTTTCCTTATTGTTAATTATATCAGCTTTTTAAGTATGATTCAGTCTTTCGTGACGCACTAAATCCTCTTTCTTATTTTTGTAACTGCTTACTATATGTTTTGAAATTTCGTTATTTCATATTAATTTCCTGTCTTCGGTTATTAATAGCATTAAACTGGAAATTGAAAAATCCCTTAATGTCTGTTTTGGAAGAAATTGACATACTCTTAATCAATTTGTAACTCAAATAAGAAACAGAAAGTAACAAGATTTAGCGGAATAGGAACAAACATACTTCTCTTAGAAACAAGGAGTTTGTTGTATAACTCAGGGTGCGGTAACTTGACGAATTGTCAAGATAACCAGCTTAGCATACGACTCGTTTCATGTAGAAATATTCGCCGAAAGTCGTCATCAGAATTTAACGTCAGAGCCACCTATTTTCGTTGCTATAAACTAGAGTGGATCGCGTATAAATAAAAAAAACGGCTACCTGACATTTCTAACCTAACCTAACCATGGTTAGTGAATTAGAATATTTTAAAATGCGCATATGTATAATAAAAGAGAAAAGTTATTTTTTCTTGAAAAGAAAAATATCATCCGGCCGGGAATGTAACTTGTGTCCGCGGATCAGATGTCCGATGCTCTAATAAGTAGCCTACATTACATCGGCAGCTACCCAACTTGTGTCTGTGTAGTCAATGTCAGTCAGTTGTGCTTCACACCACATACATGTAAAAACTGATTACGACTACAGGTGTAGAGGGTAAAGTCTCATAATTTGTACCGTCATGAAAATTGTTCTACTTGTGTATTTTGCGAAGCGTTTCTACGAACGTGTTCCCAACCAGAGGAAATAATGTAATAGTAGTGTTGCGTACCTACACAGAACACGCTCAGTGTAGAGGCAATAAAGTTCGAGATTAATGTTTTGTTAAATTTTCTATCGTAAGTATTAATGTCAACAAAGAACTATTCCTCCACACACTCACAGGTAAGTGTGCATCGTGTTGCACTTAAAACGCGTATTCCTACATATGTTAACAGAATGAACAGTAATCAATTAATTATTTCTCATCATTGAGGCATAAAGCAGGGTTAAAGTGAAAATGTTCCACCAGGCTTCCTTCAAAATGTACCACCAAGAAAGACCTTTAGTTCAACAAGAAACCCGAAGAAGGTAATGGTAAGAAATATGAAACAGTCAACAGGCTGGTGCCGCGGTGGTTCAGTGGTAAAGCACTCATCACTGGTGCGTGGTATAGCACTCGTTCCATATGGACTTTGTGGTGGACGAAATCCGTGTGCGTGGTTTCCTGTTTCTTCTCACTTTCTTCATTCTATCTATTCTCAGATCATCATCAATTCGGCCTGAGCCAAAGTTGCCTAAAGACTTTAAATAAAATTCAGTTCAATTAAATTACATTATATGAAAAAACGAAGATTGAAAATATAATCCAACGTTTGAAGTGTTGCGTCTAGTTTCATACAAAATGCATGAAGGCAATTGCGAAGAAGAAAATGTATTTTGTGATTAGTGTAGGAATGAATAGAAGTGGCCGATGCTTCGAATAATGTATTGTGTTAAAGAACGTCGTTTTGTTTCTACAAGCTAGGCTAAAATTGCCAGAACTCCCATATGTATTACAAGCTATGACATAAATACATAGACATTATCGTCTTATGATGATCATCTTATATTTCTCTTTCCAAACTTTTATTTTACTACGGCCCAGTTTATAATATTATTGGCTCAATTTAGAAGACCTAAATTGTACTACTTTGCATCTTCGCACTTTTTATATCACAGCTTCTAAAGCATCGCACCAGGAGGTTTTAAAATGGGTACGTATACGTGTAAAGGACCAAGCTATAATATACAGTCCTTGCATTTCACTTATCTGCTATAGATTATGTATAAATCAGATCAATGCTGAAAGTAGTATAAATTTGGGTCTTTTCCCTACTTTCTGCATTGATTGACTCCCCTCAGGATTTCGTCAACTTGACGTCGTCTAAAAAAATGAGTCCATGGTATGAATCAAAGTATTCCTAAGTTAGGAAATGCTTACAATAGCTACCATGGTAAGCAGGATTGCTAACAGTCCCGTATAACACAAGATGTCCCACATTTTAGGTAAAAATTACAAGTCACGTTTTTCGAGTTGATATCCCGTATTATAAGTAGTAAATTAACATACATATTTTCAACATATCAATAAATTTTAGTAATAAACCGGGATGGACTCATTTCCAACTCTTTATTATGCAGACTTGCGTTCAGACTCTGTTTACATCCGCAGGCCCAAACATGACGGCGTATAATACTAGTTTCTTCTGTTCGCTTTAGTTGATGATAGGTACTAACGCCAACTGAAAATTGAAAAGAAAATTAAAATAAGCGTATTCAATTTTTCAGGATTATTATGGAAGATTTAAATTGTGCGAGTAATCAAATAGTAGTACAATGTCAAAAATATTAATAGTTACTTTAATTTTAAGTTTTTTTTTTAGATTTGCCCTGTATTTTTTAGTAGACCCCCTAATGTCCTGTATTTATTGCCGAGTGACCCGCAATTTATTGATCAAAAGGTGGCAGTCCTAATGATAAGCTGAATTTCAGCGCTATATTGGCCAATCAATTGCACAAAGATCCAAACGTTTATCATATATAAAAAAATAAGTATACACTAACACAAAATATATTTTTCACCTGCTGTTTAGAAGTCAAGTGTGGTTATGTTCAGTTTAATATGTCATGTAACCCCACAAGGTCGTTAAGTTTTGATTTTTTTAAGTCAAAAAGCATTCAATTTTCGAGGCTAGATTAATTCTTTATCTTGTCTCGTTCGCCATTATTTTCACTGTAATGTAACTTTATGAGTCATTGAGTGACAAAAATATGAACTTCTATTTCATATTTATACCAGAGGCTATATATAACTTTTTCTATTTCGGTGCAATTAATACTGGTTTATTATGCATGGCATTATTTATCAGTTCAAGGTAAATATATAAGTAAATGCACCTTTTGTATTAAATTCGGTTGCTTCTCTTTTACTTACAGGCTATTACGCAAGACAAAAGAGATACAAGAAACATATACGAGTGTCCAGTTTACAAAATTCGTCAGCGTGGACCAACTTATGTTTGGACTTTCAACTTAAAAACCAAGTACAAGGCTGCCAAGTGGACACTAGCTGGTGTAGCTTTACTATTGCAGATTTAAAAAAGGACATATTTTTGTTGATTATTTCGTACGATATTTTTATCGATATTATAATCTAGGGTAGTAAATGTAATGTAAATGTTCGTACTCTTGCTCTTTGGCAAATACCGACATTTGTTCTGAAAAGTAAAATGTCCATTGTCTTCTGCTATTGCACAAGGAAATTTTGTGAAATGTAAAGAAGGGTCCAACGTACAAAATAACTAGTTTTGGACTAAATTCTGCTACGTCATCCAATTGAGAAAACATGTTCAAAGTTTCAAGTTTTGTATAGATTTATTGCAACTAATTTGATATGGACTAATTTTTATCGTGAACTGACTCGTACTTCTTTTGCGGTATCTTTCGTTGTTTTAGATGAAACATTTTCTTTGTATAAGACACTAAAATTAATTTCATTAATAAAAGTGTCAATTTTCTTTTTTAATTAAACAATGAAATGACTTTTTTATTTGCAATATTTCATAATTTCATTTAGTAAGAATATTAAAATTGAGGAGTAAAGAAAAAAAGAGGAATATGTACATAAGTTTAAAAACAAAATATGGAGTTTGAACTCCTAACAAGTTGTAAACAATGACAGCTAGTAGCAATGCAAAGGCACAAACAACCCACACGTTTGAGCGACTTTTAGAATATTAAATACATGGGAGTAAATGGAAAATTGACAATTTGAAATATGTATTGCGAGAAATCATGTTTTCTAGGCGTTCTCCTCTTCCCCCTATACTCATAAATTCTTAACCTCTTGTAATTAGTATTAACATTTTATGGAAATGGCATAATATTAACTGTGGGGCTTAGAGGCAAAAGCTGCAATTTCCTCTCCAGAAAATTTTACGGGAGAACCAAAAGAAAATTTGTGGTGGTAAATATAATAGTATATGGGTACTTTTTTCCTGTGGTTCCGAAGCAAAAAAATAGAAAATACACAAAGAATTAGGACTTTACCTTCATTTACCCTCATTAGACACTTATAGATTCCTATCAAAATCTCGGTTTCCCAAAGACTGGTTATTGCAGCGTTTGCTTCTAAGCCACACAACTGTAGTATAGCTTCAGACTATTTTGAGAAGCTAAAATCAACGTACCAGAGGTATTTGTGAGATTGAAAACACAGTTGTGAATTTGCAGTGAAAGTACTTTTAGAAATGAACCCTTGCAACATAAGAATATCGGACTGACCATGGTAGCTGTCGGGTCTGTGTCCGGTCAGCAACTCCAAGGTTCCTTGTTCAAATCCAGGAGAGGCGATTTACAAAAAAATATTGAGGGACGGGATGTGGAGAGAAGTGCCTAATTCACGGAATGTTCCCGGCCCATCTAACAAGGGAAATACTTTAAGTCCTGAGAGCTAGATTTTGGTGAAAATTCGTTTCCTTGTTAAATTCGGGTCGCTAATTAGTCGCTCGTTCAGAAATACATAACTTTCCCGGTACGCTTTGGTAGACTTTGCAAATAATATCTATCCGAACAAAAACACCAGAGGTGCAAAAAGTGGAGCCAAGTTCTTTAGCCCTAAAAAGGTGTGAAATGGGAGACGGATGAGCCAAGTTCCTTGGTGACAGCATGTAACAGGAACAAAGGAACTTGGCGCGAGGTGGCAAGGTTCTTGATCCTCAAGCTATAAGGGTGGTGGGGATCCTAAAACCCACTACGTCCACCGCCACCAACCCTAAGGCTTTTGCCAATTCGCGCCAAGTTCCTTTGTTCCTGTTACATGCTGTCACCAAGGAAC
>JAGDQP010053628.1:0-13518 GCA_022664845.1 Lepisma saccharinum
AACAGAAGAGGTCCGAGAATTGACCCTTGAGGAACGCCTTTTGTTACTAATATATTTGTTGATGAGTATGTGTGTAGTTCGTTATCTACAGTTTTCTTCACTTGAACACTTTGATACCTATTCCTTAGATAGGTACGAAGCCAGTCATGTGCATTTTCTCTAATGCCATAAGACTGTAGCTTATCTAGAAGGATAGTGTGGTCCTTTTCACACAAAGCCTTTTCAAACTTTCGACCTTGTTCTAGGACATGGATCACAAATGTTTCCATTTCATAAAATACAGTTCCTTTGATCTGCATTACCGCTAACGCTACAAGTATAATTTTGTTCCACATCTTTACATTTATGACATCGCTGTGATGCAGGAACTAATTTATCCTAGTGTTCGCGTTTCCTGTTTCCATCCATTCCTTCCAGCATCGTCTCTAAGAGAAAGTTACATTAACTTAACAACATCTCATACCTGAAGATGAACCTGATTTTCATGGGATCACTGTTAAACTATCCAAAACCAAATCTAACTAAAGCAGTACCCCCGATGATGTCAGCATCCACTTCATATCGGCATCAAACATAAGGTCAATAATACCTCATACAACTATTATCATGCAGTACAATATACAATAACATCAAGCAACTGAGCGACGGTCGTCTCATGACGTCAGTGCCATCATGTCGCTCTCGAAAACACTATGATCCCTTTAATTTAAATCATGATCAAACATAAGATCAATAATACCTTACACAAGCACCACGAAACAGTACAATAGACAATAATCTCAACTAACTGAGCCATGGTCGCCTGATGATCTAATCGTTTTCATGTTACAGTAAAAATGAAAAGGTCATATGACCCATCCCTCAATACACTTGTCAACACTGTCATGAATGATCCGTCAATACAGTTCAGAACATTGTGACATCGTCAAATGTCAATGATCTCCGATGTCATCTTGTTATGTCGTCATCAAACGACTTCCATCTTAAATTTTCAAACAAAATTATAGTTAGTTTTTCCTGCATTGAAGAACTTATGTTATATTTCATATAAAAGAAGCAAGTATGATCAAGTCCTGACTTACTTCCACCGCTTTCAATGACTCATGATGTCAAATTTAGATTAACTCACAAGGAGCCACAATCTTGCACGACGGTCATCAGCTTCCATGATGCAATATCACCTGTAATGTTAGGAAATATCATACGGTCGGTACCATGGCAACGCTGCACGAGTCATAACACTTCTAGGAACACTGCGGTGACGTCAAAGGTCAATGATCAACAGACTCTGGCCACTTCTATCCATGATTTCTACTACCTTATGAGCATCTATCTTCTAGACAATCACTTATAATCTTAATATGTAAACATAACAACACAAGGTCAGCAAGTTCTCCCCTGTTATCTTATTACTTCATGGTATTCTGACCTTCTGACTTGTTGATAAGTACTCACAATCTCAATATGTAAACATGATATGATATGGTCATCAAATGTTCTGACTGATAACAGTAAAACTCCCAAGATTGTACATACATTTGGAGATTTCCAGTGCAGTATGAACGATATAATTTTAAGTTGTAACAGTTAATTATTAAAACATAAAATATTACTAATATTAATAAACATTATAGAAATAAAATCTATCGTTTTCCCTGACAAAAACTGACTATATTCTAAGTGTAACAATTAATCACAAAAGAGGCACCCTGTATAGAATCCTAGAAGTCTCATGCAAAGTACGCGGCTAGCGTGTACAGGAAAATCCAGCCGATTATCCTACTCACACACTCATATGTTTGTTGGTTATTGTGATTTCGTCGGGCCCCGTGAAGATTCAGTGCCACGTTCCCCGCAAAAGGTAGGGCAGTCTCTGGTGTACATACACACACGGATAAAGCTGTAGTTTCTTTAAAAAAGATAATAAGGTTAAAGATGAGATAAAATAACAGTTACAAAGAAAAAGTATTTGCAAATGAACTGGGACTGATTTAGGGGGTCCGGACCCTCCTCCTAGTATTCGCTTATTTGGTGAAATTAGAACCGTGCAAGGCAAAATTATATGCATTTTGCTTAAATTTCGCACCCAGAGAGAACTCGGGCCCCTGAGATAACACGTAACCACTGAACTGAAACCAACTTCTAGGTACGTGCCGAATCGGATACATTGAGGGTTTGCGACAGGATTTTCAGTTTGGGGGTTGTAAAGTCAAAGTTGTGAGGAATGTAAATTGGGTTTTTATATGATTTCTATCGGTTGTTCTCAGGGAAGATTAAAGTTGAGTGTGTTGTTGAGACTTTGGGGGAAGACATCCCCACGTGGTGGTCTGGCGGAATCTTGATCCACTCCACTCGTCATAGAACACATACATGGGAAGACATCCTTTTAGAAACCATCTTCAGAGAGTTAGTGTGTGAGTGGAAGTCTCTCCAAGTCTCTCACTCCGTCCCTTTCATCCCTCATTCATTCTTTCCCTCTCTGCCAGTAAATGTGAATTTGTTTCAAAGTGTTTGATTCTTCCAACCTATATTGGAATATTCGGTCTCTACAATTCTGCCGCCATTGTAGATAAAGCGTGAATATAAGCACTTCCTTCTTTACTTTTTTCCTTCATAGTTTTCACTTGAACCATATTTGTTGCTGTCCCCCCACACACACCTTCAACTTTAAAACTTTTGCGGTGTAAAATAGATAGAAACCGTGAAAAACTCCACTTATACTGTCCCAATTCTGACTTTACACTCCCAAAATTGAAAATCCGGGCGGAAACCATGTTTTGCACCGTCTGTTTCCGCTGACATGATACTTATAGTTCCGTTATTGGTGGCGAGCTTCTATAATTACCTGCTTTCGGAAAAGGGAGTGGTTCGCCTAGGTACTTCAGGAAGCAAACAGAATATACCTGAAAACGATAACGTTAGTATTTTGGTGGGCTGAGATTACATCTGAACAGTTACTGAATATAATTTTTAATGTGAAAAACTCTCACAGTAAAGATTACTATCGATTATACTGAAGCAAATAATACATATAACTGTATATCTTTCTAGCTATCATGTCAATTAGAAACTTTTTAAATGTATTTTTCATGGTTGTCTTAAAATTACTATTACTATACCTACTCATAAAAAAGGAGAAAGAAGTTTTCCGTATAATTTTCGTCCGAATTATCTTGTACTATGTTTTCCAATGTTATAAAATAGTGTATGAAAATGAAGTAATCAAGGTTCTTTGAGCACAATAATGTTTGAATATGTCACAATATGGATTTAGAACGGGTCTTTCTACTATCAAAGTAGTTGAATCCGTTGTTTCAGAAATAATGAAAGGTTATGAATCTCGTTCCTATGCGTCTGTTATCAGTATTCGATTTGTCGTGGCGGATGCCGGGAATTTTCTCTGGTGCGTGAGGATTTGATCCCCGGTTGTTGATTGCGAATATCATGCCAACCAGGGATAAAAACTTGGTATTTTTACCCAAACAGGTAGTAGGTTGAAACTTACCAGCAACCACTAGTTCTAGGATCACACTTCGTAAATTATAACAAATCGAACACTGTCTGTTACTCTAGTTGATATAAGTAAAGCGTTTGATACTGTCTCACATTTCCTAGTATCAGAATTACATTTTTATGGTTTCCAGAGGAATGGCATGAATTTAAATAGGATGTATCTCTCGAATAGACGCTAAATTGTCAAAATTAAGAATATAATATCAGAAAAACTAATCATAGGAACTGGAGTACCGCAGGGCTGAATTTTTGGTCCTTTTCTCTTTGTTGGATATGTTAACGATTTACCTAATTGGTTCTCACATAAATACGTTTTGTAAGTTTATGACAGAACATTTATTACAAATGCAAAAACGTTAAATCAATACAAGAATAAAAATGAAGAAAGAACAAGAACAAGAACATGATGGTTTTCGTACAAATTAATTTTAAATGCTGAAAAAAACTTATATTTTAATTTAATTCATGACTATGTTAATAATAATAATATTGAATCTGTTTCAATTTTGGGCATAGATATGTGTTTGTGTGTGTGTCAAACTAAACTGGAATATTTACGCTGACGAAATATGTAAAGAAAAACATTGCTAGAGTCTTATTCTTGCTCCGAAGTAAGACATCTGCTCGAGAAGACTTATTGCTCTCTGGCTATTAGACTTTTTTATTCCCATCTACTATATGGTAACTAATTTTGGGGAAATTCTACTGGTGCTTTAAATTTATTTATATGCTAAAAGAAAGCAGTTAGAAGTACAGAGTGTTTCAAGGAGGAAAGGTAAATATTCTTGTGTCTGATTGTACAGGACTAGTACAGCAAAAACTAATATAAACATATATGTTTTAAGACTTCATCTCAGAGATATAGTTACATAAAGTTTTACAAGGGTGACAAGTGATAACGGTGTCTGAAACGCTTCCACTAGAGAAAATCAGCGAAAGTGAAAGAACATGGACGCTGTATGTCACCGCTGGTATGCAGAAATGTCAGAACAGGTGCTCAAAAATGTCCTCATTAATCTCCGAACACTTGAGGGCCCTCATTAGTAATGATTGGGTACATTGGAGCAGTGCTTTCCTGTTGAGACGAAATTTGTCCGCTTCAGCCCTTAAACGAGCCCAAATGTACTCTGGTGTGTTCTGTGTTCACCGTACGGAGCACCATGCCATTCGACGCGCATTGTGACCCGCTTGGTTAACGCAAAATACCTAGGCCGGTGGATAGGACGGTTTGGCTCTATTCCATGCCTCCTAGATCCCCAGACTTAACACCCATTGACTATGGTATTTGGGGTTGGCTAAAAGATAAGGTGTACGAACGTACGGCGAACACACCAGAGTACCTTCGGGTTCGCAAAAGAGCTGCAGCGGACGAATGTCGTCTTAACAGGTGATATGGGACAACCACTCAACCTGGTTTATGATAATTAATATCAAATATTTAATTTGAAATTCTTGAATTATTTTATTTACTGATTATTTTAAAGATTAAAAGGTTAATTTATGTTATAAGCAATTAATAAATAATTATTTATGAAAGACCAATCGAGTTTCGGGTTGCATATCTATTTTAGAAGTTTCATAGGGTGCTCAATAGATGTCACTATTACTATATGTGTTTATAAAGGTAAAGCGTTGTTTGTAAACTATATGGTTGACGATAATTTGGTATTGTAATATCAGCACAGGAGTATAAATTACTAAATGAAGTGCTTTTATGTGATTGAATATTGTAATTATTTTCTGTACAAAGAAATGTGTTGCAGTTAAATATCTTACCTAGGAGTTTAAGAATCCATGTTGGGTTTCTTGATTCCGACCACAGAACCATCTAATTCATCACCTCAACATCGTATCTCCAGAATTGCAACCCGATGACGAGCACCATCTCAACGAAAATATCACCTCACAACACCAATCATCGGCGAGGATATTACAGCAACAATACCACATAAGAAAAATACTGCTCCTAACTTGAACAGTATTTCATACCGTCACATAAAGGAAGGACCATACTCCTTACTTCATCCGCTAGATACTATCTACGATTTCATACTGCGCACAGGATATGTACCAGTGAATTGAAACATAAAAAACGCTATGTTTCTTAAACCTAATAAACCTCCTGACTCCAATTCATCCTACCGTCCCATCCAGTAAACTCCACCACTTGGCAAAATACTAGAACATATACTAGTCAGACGTTTTCACATCCATCTCCAGGATCATCATTTGCTTCCAGATCATCAAACAGACTTCAGACCAGGATATAGTATCCAGGACCAACTACTCCGTCTTACCAAACACATCACCAATCACTATAACACCTGCAAACCATCCTGTCTAATATTATTCGACTAGAGAAAGCTTTTGACAAGGTATGGCACCAGGGACTCATCTTGAAACTTCTACGATTTCGACTAACCACCGCATACATCCGTTATATTTATAACTTCCTCACAAATCGCATTGCATACATAACCATCAAGAACACCAGCTCATTTCCAATCTTCTTACATACCGGAGTACCACAAGGTTCAGTTTCTCACTGCTGCTATACATCATGTTCTGTTCTTATCTACCCACACTGCCTGCAAACATACAGCTTCACTAATATGCAGATGATACAACATTTCTCGTCACCGCCAACACCATTCGGCAAATAAACAGAACCATGCAAACCGCAATAGACTCTTTTCATCAATGGTGTAACTCTTGGAAACTCACAATAAATGCTGCAAAAACACAAAAACAACTGTTATATTTCTTCCACCTAAAGAAAGATCCAAAGTTCAAAGAAATCCCACTCTTCTTGCAAATACAGCACACTAGAATCAAACCTACTACTACCGTCAAATACATAGGACTCACATACGATCATCATCTTACCTGGAATGCCCACTTGAAATATCTTATAACCAAAGCATACAATAGACTCAATCTAATAAAACGCGTTACCGGTACAACATGGGACCTCACACCACTTGCCGTTCTTAACACCCATAAAGTATTTCTACGTCCTGTCTTGACATATGCTCATGTAGCTTGGCTGGCAGCGCCGCAGAAATTTTACGATAAACTAAAAATACTAAAACGACATGCGTTTCACCTAGTTTACAGAATACAGTTACCTAGCCCCACTGCAGTTATACGCACGCGTCACTATGCCTCATATCTTGTTCTACCTTGAAATATTACGACAGCGCTTCATCACTACTCGCTATGAAACTTTACATCCCCTACTATTATATACCATGCACATTGATGCAACCTACGATCCTCAGCTTGCACCAAACATTACAAGCCCATTATCACTCCTGATCAGCATCAGTCTTATCCAACAACTATCCAGACTTACCATACCTCACAGGGGGCATTCGGAATCAATTCCTATCTCCTAACTCCTACTCCCTTCGGATAGGAAATATTGAAGGTACCTTCGTTGCTTACTCCTAAGGAAATGGTTTCGTACGTCCTTCGACAGGCGCGACATCTGTTGATAAATGTGAGGTTATATATCTTAACTTCCGTTATTATGTCCATACGTCGATTGGTACTGTAAACATGTAGAAAAAATCGCAAAAATATCACATTTATTCCCCCATAGTAAGAATTACAGGATGCACAACAATAAATTAATATGATTCCAAAAATACATTTGGTTTGAATGTTGCGTGCTATGTCCGCCAGAACTTTTTGAACGAATGTGAAACCCAAATTCATGAGTGTGTATTTAGGTTTTCACTACTTGCTCTATTTAACGTAAAACATCTAATGCTTTTGTAAAGGTGGAGAGGTCGCGTCTCCCTATCGGGGTTCTGGCGGAATTACTTACTGCAACATTCCTTCACATGTAAAAAGAAATGCATCTCAGTTTGTTGTGTTTAAAACAAACTGATGTGTAATGCTAAAGTGGCTTTATATTTCGTGTGTACTATGTACAAAGGCACAAATGACCTTTCAACACTTTTGTATTATTGAGAAAGAAAGTCAAATAACAATGGTGCGTTGTGTGTTATAAACTGTGTACAAACGTACATCTCTATTTTGCATTTATCTTGCGAACCTTGAAATATCACGCTAGCATTAATACCTCAGAATAATAAGAGCTTCCGTGGATTACTTTATGGCCCGCATCTAGGTATTGAAGAATATGTACGCTTTACATCACTTATTACTTTACCACTAAGTGTCGCAGGCAATTCTATAAATATCTAGAACAACCATTAATCCATAAAGTATTACGAAAAGCTATGTCATTATTTCGTTAAATACGCACTCGAGTTGATCAAAACCCAATAAACATGGTAGCATGCGGAGGAATACTTATGGCGACATTCGGTGTCAGGGTTCGATTTGGTATAAATTACGAAGAGGTGACCCTAAGGCTAGCGGTTGCTGGTAAGTTTCAAAATATTACCTGAATGGGTAAAAATACAAAGATTTAAACCCTTCTTGGGATGATATTCGGAATCAACAACCAGTTATAAAATACTCACGTACCAGGGAAGATCCCCGACATCCCCTCGGCAAATCGAACACTGCTTTGTGTTATGAATGACGTGCACAAGAAAACACTGACAGTACTCGATAGAGCGAAGGGGGTTAGTTAAAGTCAGGTTAGATATTTTCCTGTAGACGTGATGTACATGGCGTTTAAAAGACACTGCATGGGTTTGTCCCCAATGTGCAAGATGCTAAATAGTCCCTGGTTTCTCTCTCGGCCTTTCAATTTTATTTCAGCCTTCAATGACTCGAAACATTGTGTTTAGACGTGACAAAGATAAGGGGACTTCCCCCGTATCGGGAAGGGCGTAAGGTATAGTGCTGTTACCGCCCATACAATTCATTTTATCTTATCGAAACATTGTATACTTACTGTACTCTACATTGTGCTATTGTTTGTCCTAATCTTCAAATACGTTGTATAGTAAAATGCTCAAGAGTTTGCGGGATGGATAACTGCATTCTAACTTTTCGTTTTCTATACACCTACATATCAGGCGCTTATTATGCGTAGGGACTGGAGAAATTATATGATGGTGAACAACCTGAGTATTTCCTTCAAACTCACTTTAAGATAATAATGCAAAAATCTGCAATGCAATGATGCAAATGCTATAATCAAAGTTCATAGTCATTACCAGGTGAACGTGAAGTAATAATAGAATAGATATGCGACAGTGAATGATAGAAACATGGAATTTGTCAGATCCCCCCAATGGTAGTGTAACCCCCGAATTGTCAAGTACACGACTCTAACTTAATTTTTACTGGAAGTGTGTGGCACAATGTAGATTAAAACTCTATAAAATCTGGAACAATTCAACTTGCTTGTCTCCCATTCTTTGCTTTACTTCCTCAAATCAAAAATACTGACTGAATCCTTGGATAGAAATGTTTCATCACTTCTGATTTAGACGTGTGAAATCTATAAGCTACATTAAAATTAAATCGAATTTTATTTAGTACGGTGAAATTCAAATGCTATTTAAAAATACTAGTTGGATTTATTTCATAATTTCGCCGCTAGACAAAAAATATGTATACAATTTATTTTCTTTCATTAAAGTACTGTCCAATATTTACTATGTTAAATGTACTTCGGATGGTAACCTTTTTATCTAGCGTTATTTTGGTGAAATAGGCGATAACATACCTTCTGCCATGTCTCGCTGGGTCTTCTGGGTAAACTAAATGACCGAACTTCCGGAAAGGCACCTTCAATGGTACCTTCATGAAAGGTGATATAAAAGGACCTTCGCGACTCTTCATTTAGGTTTCGAACAAGTGAAAGAAGTAGTGTCATCCTGTGCTTCTGCCTCTAGTGGATTCACAAAATGTGACTATGTGGTCATCTTTGCTGGTACCAATGATGTTGCTGGCAATGAATCAAGTGAAGCAGTGCAATCTTTAAGAAACATCCTACCTATGCTAATACATACTAATGTAATTTTTGTCAGTGTACCTCACCATCACGATCTTCCCAACTTATCGTATGTTAACAAGGAAGTGCTAAAAGTAAACACACAACTCTTCGAGGTGTGTAGAAATTTTGATAATGTGAAACTCCTTGCTGTTGATAAAGTACAAAGGTCGTACCACACCAAGCATGGTCTTCATTTTAACCGACTCGGCAAAAGATTTATTTGTGCCAATATACTTGATATTATAAATTGTGACACAAAGAAAGACGAAAACCGAAATTTTTTACTGGTTCCGGCAGCTCATCTTCCCCACATCTAACAGATAAAGCCCATATAAAGTTTAGTTTCCAATGTAATGACACACTGGCCAACACATATAAACAAATGCCCTCTGAAGGTGTAATTAGCAATAATTTAAAGGAAACAATTAATAATTCATCCAGCAAGATCACCCACAAAACACGTAAAGAAACCACCACCCCTTGTCAAAAAACACAACTAAATATCCTTCATCATAATGTACAAGGCCTCAGTAATAAACTGGATCTATTAGATGTTTTGCTGCATAGTGAACTAAGAGGAATACACGTTATTTTGTATCTCAGAACATTGGTTCAATAAAGAAGGTCTCGCTTCAATGCACTTAAATGGCTACAACTGTATAACATATAACGCTCGAGATTCAAACCAACACGGTGGTGTATGCATCTTTACACAATCCAGTTTAATCGCCAAAGAAATGTCCACCCAAAAATTTACCGTTAAATATCACATTGAACTAGCGGCCGTACATTTAACCAAATTGGATATTTACATTGTTTGCTTTTATAGGCCTCCATCGGGCAATATGATAATCTTTTTAAATAGACTTGAAGTCTTATTAGACTTCATCGGTAGATCTCAAAAGACAATTCTCCTTTGCGGTGACATAAATATTGACTGGTTGACCCCTTCAGAGGATAAACACAATGTAGAAATATTACTTAACAACTTTTGACTTACTCCTATTAAATACTCCAAGGCGTAATAAATCCTGCCTGGATCGGATTACCATCCCTAAATCACTTGAATATATATCTGTGCAAGTATTCAACCTAGGATTCTCAGACCATGATGCCCAATTACTTAAACTAACCCCTCAGACAAACAAATGCCCTTTAGAAATCAGAACCTACACAAGACAGTTCAGAAACTTTTCCGAAGGAAACGTTAAATACTTTTGTCACTTATTAAGCAAGGAGACATGGGATAAATTGGACCCGAATCATAATCTGGAGGTAAATTTTGAAATTTTCATATCAGTATTTTCATACTTTTTTCAAGTTGGTTTCCCTGTTATTACAAAGAAAATCAGGTGTACTAATAATTCTAAATGGATCACTACATGCATTCAAATTTCTAAGCAAACGCTATTAGATTACTGCAGAATACTTAAAGCGAACACGTCTCTAAAATTTCGTAAACATGTAAAAGCTTACAGAAATACGTACAGGAAAGTGATAAAAGCAGCCAAATTAAAGCACAATTCAAACTTAATATTACATTCAAAAAATAAAACGAGTACGATGTGGAAAATTATTAATTCTAATTTAAAGAAAAGCAAAACTTTTGAAATCGAGCACTTAAATATAGAAGGAATTCGAATAGAAGACCCTAAAATCATAGCTGAGAAATTCAATGATTTTTTGGTAAATAATCCACCTATTAATGACGCTCAAACACATTACTCATTCTCAAACACAGCGCAGCATAACTCTACTCTTTTCTTTGAGCCTAGTACGCCAGCAGAAGTAGAGAGTCTCATCAACAGCCTCTCAAACTCCAGTGCAGCAGGTGTTGATGACATCCCAACTACTATCGTAAAACAGTGTTCTCATTTACTTAGATATCCTCTTTGCTCCCTCATTAATGAGTCATTTCTAACGGTCATCTTTCCGTCCCCCCTAAAACTGGCCCGAGTGATTCATATTCATAAAAAAGGTGACACTTGCGATATGGAAAACTATTATTCTATATCTATACTTCCTGTTTTCTCTAAGATATTTGAACATGCTATGCTTCGAAGATTAAATAAATACCTTCTTTCCAAAAATATTATATCTAGTTCCCAACACGGGTTTATAAAAGATAGATCAATAGAAATTGCCCTTTTCTCTTACTTGGCTAGTGTCGAAAATGCTCTCAATACTAAAAATATTGTATTTAAAAACGGTCCGATCCCGTTTTGATATACTACGCTGTATCTTGGCCACAAATGGACTATTTCGATATTGATTCCAAATATGAGGATGAACGGAACGAACTCCTCCCCTGGCACAAGGAATGTGTTTCTTACGAGTTAACTGTTAATTTCCAAAAATAAGATTTAGAGTACTATAAGAATGATATTCCAATTTTAACAAAGGGATTCCAATGTTAACAAACTGGTGATATACACTGTCTCCTATAGACAAGCAGTATTGCCTCCTGTGTAATGGAATTGTTTTGTTCACGCTATTTCAAAGAAATACTATTCCTGCCATCAAAACACTGGCTAAAATATATGGAGTATAAAATAGAATTAAACTACACACTGCAGAAAATGATTGTGAACTTCAATTTAATTGATTCAAACTGGATCGATATGATAAGGATAATCATACTTCTTACGAATTTTACGGGTGGTACTGGAATGGTCATATTTCTATTACTCAACTTAGGCATTATCCATTGATGATGGACATACTGTGCAGGACTTGTAGAAGGCAACATTAACTAGGCAGGAATTTATTGAATCCAGTTGCGAAATTAAGGTTGTATTAACTTGGGAATGTGAGTGGAATAGGCTAGTTCAAACATCCTCTGAAATTCAGTTTCATAAAAAAATATATGGATATGGAAGAACCTAAGACGCATTTAAAGGGTGGCCTAATATTTTCGTACTCTATATCAATGGATCGAGAACGAATATTAAACATACCTCGACAGGACCTCCCTTTACCCCTGGGTTATGTCCTAGAAACCTATGCCAAAATGTAAAGTTAAATTTCATAAAGGGAAAAACAGGCCTGATCCAGCTTGTGACCATAAACTGGTTCACTGTAAGTTACTTCCTCCTAATTATCTTGACACACCCATTTTGCTATATAATACCCATAAGCATGTCTTTGGTTTATGTCGTTCTTGTACGGAGGAAATGACTACCGAGAACTGTATACATGGTGAAGAAGAACGTACAATCAAGGGAGGAGTATGTGCTCCCGAACTTCATTCGGCGATAAAAAAAAGTGTATATCATTCTTAACACCTACGAAATCTAGGAAATGGAAATAACCGAGTAACTATTCAAACGTTATACGGTTAATTTCCTCAATATCAAACGAAAAAATGGATTTCTTAACAATTATACCACAGAAGCGGAGAAACAAACACACATTCATTATGCACAACATGAAGCTATACGTCTTAGTACAGGATTAACCATAAAAAGACTGAGATATAATTTTAAAATATTTCTCTATTCCTTATTTGGAAAATGGGGCAGAGAAACGATCTACCGAAAACTCGAGTGACAGTGATGCAAAAAGCATACTGGAAATTGTAAGCTCATCCCATCTGGAAGTCCAAAATGTGATTCATATAAGACAAAACAAATTATTAGTAACGTTTAAGGAGTTCGAAAATTAAAATTCTCCTCAAACATTTACCAACGTGGGAGTAGCAACATTAATATATTCATGGGCTAGGGCCCAATTATACGAGTTACTGGACATTGTTGTCAATAAAATTTTAGGTGAAATAGGAAAACATGTAGGATCTTTTTAAAATGAAAATCGAAAGCAGAAAAACTAAGGTTAAAGACGAAAAAGTAAAAAAATGTATATACTTAAGGAATGTAAAATGTTACGCTTGTAACGCTATAAGATACAAAATTGTAACTTGAGCAAAGTTTTGTTGTCTGTGAAATCAAAAACCCTGAGTAATAACAAATTAATTTTTGTACGGGTTAAAATTTTCCAACTAAAATTATCGTTTAAACGTTCCTAAAACACTACACATTTTTCTTGTAAATTTGTGAAGAAAACATTTAAAAAAGCAAACT